>JADRCH010000202.1:214288-284291 GCA_019843965.1 Rhynchomys soricoides | reverse complement strand
TGGTGATCATGTGGGTTAGGGTTAGTCACCTGATTGGCACCCATAGTTTACTTGTTGACTGTGTGTGTGTTGTGGCTCAGGTCAAAGTCTTCCTGACTTTTCTTCTAAGCTCCCTAAGTGGGTGTTGCAGGCAGACCACACGTGGGTGACTCCTCTCTGCTTAGGAATTAGATTGGAAACCCTGACAGCCTGACTTAAAGCCCAGGTTGTTTCTGCCTTGCTCTTTTTATCATTGCTTTTGTTCCCTCACTCAGTAATCACTGAAGGCCCCTGCCTACCCGGTAGCTACAGCCTAACAGAAGCCAGCCTGAATAGCTCATTATTCCTAGGCTGAGAGGAACAGCTAGTCAGGACCATGGTGCCTATTCATGAATGAAAGGTCACAGGCATAGCAGAGGTTTCTTGGTAGGGGAAATGGCACAGGGTAGATTGGGAGATCCTAGGGAGCCCATGTGGAGGCCAGTGACCTACCAATGCAGATGATTGGCTGTGTCTGTAGGAGAGGAGTCTGGCTTTAGAGAATTAATATGGGACCCTGGAGAGGCCAAGAAGGCCTGGCTGTGTGAGCCAACTGCCCAGTCCCAGCTCTTGCTGCACAGTGGCAATGGTGGATGGGCTTAATGGAGCCGCTGTCCTGTGCAGGGCTCTGCTGACATTTATGCACTGCTCGACAGGCCTGGTGAGGTGGCCTGGAGATGGCTGCCAGCAGGTCTAAAAGCCACAGCTGCTGGGCCTGTGCTAGAAGTGGTACTGGTCAAGGGCTAAAGCTTTTCTGAATCTGTTCCTTGCCTCTGCTCCCAGTGGACCACAGGCTGCCTTCTTCTTGTTCTGTCAGTAGTGCCCAGAAAAGGGAGAGAGGAGTTACCTTTAGTTCATGGCTCACATGTTCTTACCTAACTAGTTTCTTACCTTTGGTTTCTTTGAATAACTTTTTTTTTTTTTTCGAGATTTGAATAACTTTTTTATTTTGATATGTTTTATACTTAGAGAAAAGGCACAGAAATTATATAGAACTCTAATATTCTTTACCCAAGCCTACCAATTATTTTCATTTTGCCCATTTACTACTACACTGCATCTGTGCTTTTTGAACTGGTCCTTAAGGATTGTCTTTGTGGTCCTGCACAAGTCTCTGGGCAGGAGGGATGTCTGAGGCCTAACTTGGTCTCTGTGGTCATGTACTTGGAGAGTAAAGGCCCAGGTGTTGTGGGGAATGTCCCTTTACTGGGCTTTTTTGATGTCTCTTTGGAATTAGGTGTAGATTTGCTGTTGGGCGGGGAATGTTGTAGAGGTTCTTATGTGTTCTCTGCTTGCTCAGTGGAGGAGCCACATGGTCTAGGAGCTTTTGGCCAGCCTGTGCTATGCATGTTACTCTGATCCATTGGTTGGAGATTATGAAGACTTGGCAGACTCATGCTCCCTGTTGAGTTGTTGCTACCCAATCATCTGGACTATTAGTGATTTTCTAATCCCTCCTTCATTCTGATGGGTTGATGGAACTCTGCCTGTGAGTAGTGACCCCTTGCTTGTGGATGTTTGTTTGTTTATAATGGTGTGGTCCTGAACTCACACTGTTAAGTAGGCTGTAATCTGTTTCTATCATTATTTATTTTGGTCCTCAGTCGGTCTTATCCTTCAGACTGGGTTGAGTTTCTCAGCAGGCCTCATCATTCCCTGGACACCATCTTTCAGTGGGCTAAAGGTGCTCCAGGTTCACCCCAGACTTTCCCTTTCATGGTCCCGAATCAGTCACTTCTTTACAAAACTTTGCCCCTTATAGTATGTCAACACTTGACCAGTCTTTGCAGTGTGTAAAAAGCCTCCTGTGACCAAGTGTTAGTAGTGTTGTAACTTAGTTTTGGGTGAACACAGCATGCCATGTTGCTTTTGGATCTCCTCAGTATCTACTTGTGCTTGGATGTTCATTTGTTCAAGCCTGGAATGCTTCATTCTTTCAATTAAGCACTGAGAAAAGCAGGCTTGCCAAGTAGAGTTCCACATTGTTCTTGGCATGTGGTGAAATAGAGAAATATAAATGTAGGGCTCTAAGTCTTGTTGAATGCTATATGTGCACGACTTGCCTGTACAGAGACACATTCCTGTGCCCTGCCCCGGTCAGTCTCATGCCTCTTCCAGGGCCTGCAACCCCAGTGCAGCTCCCATCCAACTTTTCTTCCTGTGGACTCATTAATTTGTTTTGGAATGACACATGTATGACTGCCCCTGAGTTTGCACAATGCAAATGGATCTGGTTTACACTAGCTCTGTGGCTTCTGTACTTCACTTACTGCCAAGCAACATTCTTTTGCTTAGTCCACACTGATGTGAATTCTCTGTGGGTGAATATTGGGCTGATTCCCATTTGAGAGGTGTAAATGAAGGCCGCCAAGCAGCTGTGCACACCTGAGCTTCCCTTCCTTTAGTGGGGATTGCCGGAATGTGGAGAAGACCCGTGCTTAGGTTATATGAAATTGTCTCATCTTCCTTCCAAAGGGTAGGATCCTTTCTGTTCCCTTATACCTGATATTATTATTTTGGTTCGGTTTGGTTTGGTTTTTATTTCTCCTCTCAGTGTGTGGCAGAGTCTCACTGCATCCCCTGGTGACTGTAATGTTGAGCATTTACTAAGCTTGGTTATTCTTAAGCTATCGGGGTACATTTAGGGTTTTTATAGCGCTGTGTTTATCCCCTCCCTCACCCTTTCCTTCATCAGCCTTACAGATTGGCTGAGGCTGAGGAAACAAGAAGGTTGTGGCTTCAGGGACCTCATTCTTGTGCTTGTCCCCCTGTGTGTCCCACCTGCTCCCTCTGTCACCTGTCTCATGCACATACACACAGTGTACCCTGCACACACTTCCCTTGCAGGCAGGCTGTCTGCTAACACAATTGTACTCTAAGCCCTGATTCCCATGCTTATACATCAAGGAACACTTAGTAGGTTCCATTCCCTGCCAGCTTACTCGTGTCCCTTCCTAGACAGGTTAGAGATGCAGGGCTGAGTGTATTTATTTGGACCCCTGTACCCGCTTTCTGACTGCTCACTTACACTCAGTCTGATGTTCTGAAATGTGAGACATAGGTAAAGAAACCAGAGTAGGATATTGCCTGTGGGGAACAGGAGTTGCCTTCAAGGTAGCTCTTCTCTCCTCTGTGCCAGGAGCTAAGCAAGCACGAGGTGTTGTTAGCCTGTAGCAGGAGCGATCTGGATTCTCTTTGGCCAGGGGAGGGCTCTTGAGGATGAGTCCTTGAGCCTTCATCCCCTCCTGCTCTGGCCCCCACAGGCTTCCCCACGTGGTGTTGAAGGAGGCCTCTTCCGGCAGGTTTTTTAGAATTTTATTTTATGAGAACAGGCGGTTACAGCTCCCCAAGTGCTGTAAAAGTTAATGTGATGGCCTCCCTGCGCCTGTGCTCATTTTTATAATTTTTTATTTTATGAAACAGGACAGGGAGCTTAGTGACTTATTACTATTCATTTCGTTTCAATGCAGTAAATATTGATTCAGTTGGGGGTTTTCAATTTAAACCACTCGGCGATTATATAAAATATTACTGGCTTCTGAAATTATGCTTACCGATCCCTTCGGCTGCTCATTAAGGAAGGAGTGCAATTTTTAGATCCCTTTGCCTTCATCATTCTAATAAATGGGCTGAGATACGTTTTTGCACGGAAGGTGCCACAGAAGTTGCTAGCAGGGGCTTGACAGCACGGATGCAACTCTTAATTTGGAAGTCATTTCAAAGCATGCCTTGGTTATTTATTTCTGTTTGAGGCAGGCAGGCCTTTGAGCTTGTGTCCTCAGTTGCAAGGCTGAGTGGCATCCCCCTGAGCCGGACACCTGCTGCTTCCACTAAAGCCCACACCCTTTCAAAGCCTTTCTGGGAGGGACTGGCAGGAGAGTCATCTTGGAAGGGCAGCTTCTAGCTCCTGACTAACTCTGAGGCTGGGGTATGCCTGAGAGATACACAGTTCTCAGGAAGGGAGGGTAATACTTTCTTAGAGATCTTTTTGTTTATTGTTACTTTATTTTATTTATGTATAAGGTGCTTTGCCTGCATGTGTATCTGTGTAGCAATTGCATATCTGGTGTTTGTAGAAACTCAACTAAGGCATCAGATTCCCTGGAGCTGGAGTTAGAGACCACTGTGAACCACCGTATAGATGCTAGAAACTGAACTCTGGTCCTCTACAAGAGCAACAAGTTCCCATAACCACTTAGCCATCTCTCCACTTCTCCTCAGAGATCTTTAAACTCAGCCCTTGCTAACTGGTAGGATAGAGCCAAGACTGAGACGTGAGCCCCTGAGGAGGAAGCTCTTGGGTGCCAGGGCCCAGCTGGTGCTGAGGGCTGAGTTGGTTACTACTGTTCTGTTCTTCAGTGTTCTGACAAGCAGTGCATAAACACTGTGCTTTGCTAATAGGTACCCTTCCTAGACTCTGGCCTCAGAGCAGGAAGCCAGCTGGAGCTTCTTCACCCAGGTTTGTTCCTCTGCTTGGTCACTCCACATCTGAGTGGTAGCTTCTGGGTGAGCTCAGGAATGGCCCTATGACCAGGACATGAGAATTCCCTAGGAGTCTTCAGTGCTCCTGTGTTCCCAGGTAGGAGCAGAGCCTTAGTTGTTCCTCAGCTGCCTCTCAGAAGAGTAGGGCAGGGCTGTAGTCTACAGGATCCTCTTCCCACCGAGTCACATGCCCAATGACAACCTCTTCCAACACTGTCACTGCCGTTAATCAGGCTTTCAGGGCTGCTGGCATGGAGCTAGGAAGAGATGGCTAGAGTGTTTGTGACGTGACCATCTAAGAAGAGACAAGGAAAGGGTCCAGGTACAAGGCAAGAGGCTTCTAGACATATAGGCCCAGGGACTTGGACTTGGACTGGTCCCATGTTGAGGCCCTGTGGGACAGAAAGAAGGCAGGGCAGACAGCAGTGATCTGTTTCCCTGTGTCACTTGGTTGTCCATGGTCTCTTTGTCCCTCTAGTGAAGCACTGAAGCTACCTTCATGACAGACCAGCATGAGGGCATTGGGATGTGGTAGGACAATAAGCCATCCAAAAGTAGAGCCTGCACCTTCTCCCTGCTCAGGGCTCTGCTCTGACATCCATCATGGGTTCTGTCTCCTTTGTGATGTCTATGTCTCTTGATTCAGTCTCAGTCTGGTATGCTCTGTGACTGCCTGCCAGTTGCATGTGCTGTCTTTTCTTCTTCTTTTCTCTTTGCTCCTGACCCTCTGTGACATATTCTTTCTTGCCTTCACTTTGCTTCTTTGTCTGAGTAAAACTGTGCCTGACCCCGAGGCTCTGTGCACAAGTGGGAGATGCTCTGCAGAATATGCTGTCAGGCACAAGGAGGCTGAGGTCTTCTCAGTAGAGGAGTAATTGCCGTGCATGGGTTCTGTAGCCCCAGATGATGCTCCCTCGAGTTCAGGTCTGAGGGATACCTCAAGTGGGCACACCTTGATCCTCCTCCAGTCTGCTCTGGATCCAAGCCTTCTGTAGAAACCTTGCAGCCCAGGGCTTTCCCTTCCAATGGCACTAGACTACCACAGCTCTATTGTACATGGACAATCTTCCTGGGTTAGGACGGTGTCAGAAGGCTAAGTAAGGCAATGGGTCATGGGATTTTTCTTGTACCCACTGAGAAATTTGTGGATCCCAGATCAGGGCTGGCTTCCAAGACACTGGGTTTTGCTTCTGTTCCTGAGCCCCATGTGGCAGAATTTGATCTAGAGAGTATATAGTTGACTGCCTTCTTTACACTTCTTGTTGGCATGTGTGACTAAAGTTCTGTCTGTTGTAATAGGCCTATGGTAAAGAACATCACAATCGGACAGGAATGAGCTTACCCCATTCTGGTTTGTGGATGGCTGTCCCTCTTCCTATTGTGGGTGAATCCTGAGGACCAAGACCCAGGAGGACCTCAGTGAGGCTCTGCCACAATGTAACCACAGACCACACCATGAAGTGTTTAATGACTGAGCTGTTAGGCACATCCTTTTCATTTCTCTGAGGATGGTTGGTAAGAATGGGCATTCAGAAAGCCTGTAGGCTTTCCTTTAGCTTAGAGAGCACATATGCTAGTCATATGCAGTTGCAGTTGGTGCCTGAGCCCCAAGGCTGAGGGGCAGACAGGGACAGTTTTGGATATATATACAGCAGAAAAATCGGAAATGCTATTCTAACAGGGAGAAACAAAGTATCTTTGTCACTCAGTGCCACCTGGGTGCCTTACATCATTAAATGCTGTTTTAAATACCTCTTTTAGCCTGTTTTTTAGAGGTGGTAGTAAAGCTCTATTCAAATAATCAATACCATATCTAACTTCCCATAAATCATCCTCCAGCTGATCTAACCTCAAAACATGCTTCACGTCTCATGGCTGGGTCTGGTGTTGGACTGGTGGGTACTAGTCTTACCTTAGAACTTGAGAAACTGGCATTTCTAGGAATAGGCTCTCATGATAGCTGCTATCTGAAGGGATCACACTATTTCTAGGGCACCCTGCCAGGTGCTCACTTAGGATCCAGGTGGTCTCACCCTAGGACTCCATTGTATCATGTTGGGAGGAAGGGTGGCCAAGGCTGGCATCTCTGTCATTACAATACTTCCAGGAGGAAATGATACTTCCATGAGGTGTAAGAGTGTCCCCAGGAGGCATGGATTCTCAGGCCAGTGTGAGGGCCCTCTTTGTCCTGTCTCTTTCACCTGCCTCCCCATCTCTTGTTTACACTTATTTACCCCCTTATAATGCTCTGTTTTGGGATGTGGGATTTGGATCATATCCTATCTCTATTCTGAGCCTAAGGAACAGGCCTCTTGTGGGAGGGAGTACCTCCTCCTAGGTCCTTCAGTTTCTGTCCTCCACAGCATCCTTCCCTGTCTGGCATTTGCTATGGCTATTGGAGGTCTTAGTACTTCATGTGCTGCCTGGGCCACTAAGGCTCATGGGGTCTGAGGTGTGTTTTGCTGGTGACATCGACCTGGTATATGGATTGGAGTTGACGTTTGAGAGACCTCTTTGTATCAGGAGCAGGCCCAGGTACCCTGGTCATCCTGCAGGTGTGTGGGCAGGTTGGGACCCCAACTCATGCAGAGCCACTGCCAATACCAGGCCGGGCTCTTGAGGGCTTTCCCCAAGTCAGCAGGGTGCCTATGGCTGACTGCCCCTCCCCAGAGCTTGTGTAATTTGCAGTGGGATGCCTGTTAAGATTGCGTCCACTTCCCAAGTCAGCACTTAATTGGCAAGGTGCTTGATTTAACAGCGTGGGAGCCTCCACCGGAAAAATGGCTTGAATAAATCTCCGCCTGACGCCAGAAAATAGATATAATCTCAGCATTAACTACATTAATAGTAGCAGGAGCTGAATTAAGAAAGCCATAAAGCATAGGTGGGAGCATAAATTATGGTCCCTCCTCCCCTCCATGTTTGGGTCAGGGAGGTCGGGCCTGGGTGGGGTAAGGGCTTAACTACGGAGCTTGAGCAGCAGCTGGAGGGACAGCTCTGAGGGTCCTGACCTATGGTCTCAAGTGTCTCAGCTGCAGGGAGGTTGGTTGTGTGACCTAGCCCTTCCCTCCTGGCTCTTGTTTGTCCCAGGTCTGGGTAATCCTGCAGAGTGGGCCAGCAGTGCCATGAAGTGCTAGAATGGCCCTTGTATGTCATCATTAGGAGTGACAGAACAGGACTGAGTGTTGCTAGAGCAACTGATTCCACACCCCATGCTGTCCTCTGTCTTAGAGGAGGACCATCCCGCTGCTTGTTTGGCAGCTGGGGTCCCCTGAGGTCTGACTTTAAGGCCACCATTCTTCTTCACTGTTGTCCCTGCAGTCCTCTTCCCACAGGACCTCTCATGAGATGACAGTGGCTCTGGCTAGGGCAAGTGTCATTGGCTGGGCTATTTATTGTATGGGTCTGGTGCAGGGCTGTTCTAGTTTTGGGAGACAGGAGGTGGACTTACCCTGCAGAGCTGCTCTGTCCTGTCGTTGTTGGCCACTGTCACTATAAATGTAGATTCCTGAGTTGTGGTTTGGTTCTTTAATTCAACCTTGTTTATTAGCCGCGTGTCTCTAGCTTGCCTGTTCCTCAGCGATTGGTAGAACCCTTTTAGAGTTCAGGGGTATTTTGTCATTTACCTCAGTTTCAGTTTTGCTTTTCTGTTTAAGGTCATTTGCCAGAAGGTCCAATTTTTTTCTATGCTGTGAAGTCTGACTCTTAAGACTCCATGCATCCGCCGGGCACTGGTGGCGAATGCCTTTAATCCCAGCACTTGGGAGGCAGAGGCAGGTGGATTTCTGAGTTCGAGGCCAGCCTGGTCTACAGAGTGAGTTCCAGGACAGCCAGGGCTATACAGAGAAACCCTGTCTGGAAAAACAAAAAAACAAAAAACAAACAAACAAAAGACTCCATATATCCGTTTCTGTAGAATAGCCTTGACCGCTCTGTTGAGCTCCAGAAACTCACCTACCTGCTTCCTATAACACTCTGATCTCCAAGGCTCTGTCCTGGGCTTTTCTTGGTACTAGAAACGTACAGCAGCCTAGAGAGTTACTTCTGTTTGCCTCTTGCTGTGAATTGGATTGTGTCCTGTTGGAATTCATAAGGTAAAGCTCTGACCCTCATGTGACCTTATTTGGAGAAGAGGTCTCTGGGTGTGAGTCAAGTTAATGGGGGTCACACATGTTCAGCTCTAATCCAGTCTGACTGGTGCCATATAAGAAAAGGAAGACACAGGTTCACACCTGGAAAAAAGCCAGGTGAGAACAGTGGGAAGGTACCTTCTAGAACCAGGAAGGGAGGCCTCCCCTGAGACCAGTCAGTGGCACCTGGGCCTCTCAGCCTCAGGAGGAAGCCTGTTTCTGTTGTTGAAGCAACCATGCTGTAGCATTCTGTGGGGTAACCTGAGCTAGGCACCTTACCACTCACTGGTCCTCAGGCTGTCCAGGGTGCTGTGTGTGGTACTAGCTTTCTCTCATGGCTCGTCCATTTTGCTGTTGATGGGTGTCTGGTTACTTTTTGCCTTGGCATCTGCCCACAGAGCTGCTCTCAGAGTTGTTGGGCATGTCTTAGGTGACAGAGAACCTTCACATCTGTGGAGTTCAGCCTTGGGGTGGATGAAAGGATTAGTAGGTAAGACACACAAATGGCAGTCAAATGACTATTTGTGGTGGTCTGTTTTCTCCTTTTACTATGTAGGTTCCAGGGATTGACCTCAGGTTGTTAGGCTTGGCAGCACGAGCCTTAACCTGCTAAGCCAACTCGCCAGCCCTTTCCCTGAAGGCTTCATTTGTACATCTTGACAAGTAAATGGTGCAGAGTGTCTTCCACACTTAGCATCCCGTGGTCGTACTTCTTCATGGAGTTCTTTGTCAAGTCTTCCTCCTGGTTTTGTATGTGTTTGCCTTTTTATTGATTTGCCAAAGTACTGTGTATATTATGGATACATATTCCTAGATGTCTTCTTGTATTGTAAAACTTGTGTTTTGTATTGCTGTGGATGGAGCCAGGCTCTTGCACATGCAAGATACGTGCTGTACTGCTGAGCTACAGCTGTCTGAGGGGTGCTTTTTAATGCTCTGATTTATCATCCTTTTCTTTTATGAATAGTGTTCTTTGTATCCTGTTTAAGAAAACCTTGCCTATTCAAAGTCACATTTTCTTCCAGAAACTTGGAAGTCACATTTGAGTCTATAACCCTTTTTGGGCTGAGTTTTATTTTATGGGGTAGGTTAACACTCTTTTGTCTCCCAAAGGAAATAAAGGAAGGAGCTCCCTTAACCCACCAAGTACAGGGATTCAGCCTCCATCCAGGCCCTTAAACACTGGGGTTGTCTGACCCTCCGGTTCTGACCAGTGGGTGCCCTGTTCGCTGGAGCCCTCCCTTAACACCTGTTCTTTCAGGTGAGCACTAGGAACACTGGGTCCTGTTTGTAGCCTTCCCCAACAGCATCCTCAAACCAACAACTTTCTTCTTAGTGGTCTGCTTCTGGCACAGTTTGGAAGGCCCTGCCTTGCTGTGCATGCTTCCTGTCGTCAGTGCTACGGGGGTGCCACTGTGCCTCTACATGCAGGCCAGATATGCCTGCTGTGAAGTTCTTACTGCTTTTTCTTCTGTGTAGATATCTTGGAAGGATATCGATTCTCACATACATTTACCCTTTCATCTGTCTAATGAGTTTTTATTGTTGAGGGCCTAGCCATGCCCCTCAGCAGCTGGCACATCGGTATTGAGTGGGTCCTGGGCTGAAGACGTGGGAAAACTGGTGCCCAGTTGCAGAGGACAGAGGGCTTTGCCTGTGGTTTATTCCAGCCGTTACCACCAAGGATAATTGTGTTGGCCACTGGGCTCCAGCCTCTTTACCCATGTTGCTGAACTCTGCACTCTGAGGAGGGCTATTAAGGCCTAGCAATACCTGTTTTTTTGCAGCTAACATACAAAACACCAATAGCTTCAGCTGAAATGGATTTTTAAAAGTGTCATTTTATGGAGAATTTTACTTTCCATCTTGTTGTTTATTAGGCTCTTAAAGGGAAAGCTTGTAATGTATCCATTGATCGAAATACCAATTGAATAGACGTGAGCACATAAAGTACATAAAATCGCCCAGCCCCTTGTAATAGGGCAGTGATGTTTGTAATGGAGGCAGTGCAATTAGCTTTACCCACCACCACTGGGCTGGGCTGGGCTGGAAAGGGGTGCCCCTGAATTACTGTTACTCATTAATGTGTGTGTGTAAGACACGGTGGAGCAGGATCCTTCAAGGAGTGATACCTGAAGAGTCCTTGGGTGACATAGCAGAGCTCTTCCTTGGAGCCCTGTTCTTGGGTCAACATCTGGTCCTAATTAGCCAACTCTGTTCCACCTCCTTCATCAACAGCCGTCCACC
Organism: Rhynchomys soricoides; assembly: GCA_019843965.1. Taxonomy (NCBI): domain Eukaryota; kingdom Metazoa; phylum Chordata; class Mammalia; order Rodentia; family Muridae; genus Rhynchomys; species Rhynchomys soricoides. The sequence goes on along the minus strand of JADRCH010000202.1, from coordinate 273,414 downwards.
TGCATCCCCACCTACTAGGCGGTCTCACCTGTCCCAGGTTGACCTCTTTCAGTGCACACAGTCAGCCTTCTCCATGCATATCCTTACCCTCACTGTGGCCTTCTGGGGCTAGAGTGCCCTTTTCCTTTGTACATGGTGCCTATATCTCAGTCTTCTTAGTCATCCCCAACCTCCTGGCTCTGATTTGCTTGTTTCTCATGGCCCTGGTAGTCTTCTCCCCAGGACTGTCTCCATCTTGGGAACCCGGAGATGCTGAGTTGTCCCAGTCATTGAGATAAACCTATTGAGTGAGGCTTCTGTCTTCCAGGGCATTTCATGTGCTGCCCTGCCCCAGATGTGCAGGTATTGAAACCCTTAGGTAGGACTAGCACTAGGGAAAGGAGTGTTTATACTGCTTGGTCTCTCTCCCCCCCTCCCCCCACAATGTACTTGCATACACATGGGTACACATACTAGCTCACTCTCCTGAGCTGAATGGCTCGGGTGGGGCAGTCTGTTTCTGGTGGAAAGCCCTGCTAAGCAGTTTAGTGCCTGTCACGGCGGCTCCGCCTGACCTACTTGGGGATTCGCCGTGCAAGCTGCCTCTTCTGCTGACTGCGCACTCTCGATCGCTCAGCTCCAAGCTTCAAAAACCGTGCTCCATTTCCTGAAAAATGCTTCCCTGGTTGTTTTCTCTGCTCCCCAGCCAACCTGCCCAACTCCTGTTCCATCACCACCAGCTTGGGCGGCCTGACTCCACATGCTGCCATTCTCTGGCTAGCCATGTTGGGGTCACCATTCTGCCCTCATGTGTCCTCTGACCCTCCTCCTCCTCTTTCCCAGCCTATTGCTTCCTTGGTGCTCAGCCTTTGATGCACAGATGGTACCTTGTTTGCCAGATCTCCTTGCCCTCTCTAGAAAGTCCTCCTTGTTCTGTCTCCTGCTGTCCCTGCCTGTAACTGACCAGAGCTTTCAGATACACCCTGGTCCCTGCCCTTCCTGAGAAATCCTGGGAGCCCCTTACCACACACCACTGCTCCCATCTGGCATGTGTACAGTAGCACAGATTTCTAGAGCTTTCCACATTCCACATAGCATAGGCCTTGTCCCCTGGGAGTCCTAGATGACAAATGAATGGCTAGGTAGAACTCATGTCTTTCCTAGGCTGGGAGTGTCTCACCCTCACTGGGTATTGAGGAAAGCTTCCCCAAGGACATAACACCTGAGCTTGGATCCAGATCTAATCATGTCTTTAGGTAGAAGGACATCAAGAGCAAAGGCCCAATACCAGAGAGTACAATACTTTGTAGGCTCTGCAACTTTCTAGGAAAACTGAAAATCTAGACTGGGGTGGGTGTGGGTGCTGAACATGACTAGCAAGGACTCAGCAGCCCTGTCCTATGGACCTTTTGTGAAATACATAGACTGAGGAAACTGGAGGAACTTTATCAATTGTGTAGTTTCAAACAAACGGTCAGGAAAGAGTGGATGAAGGGACCCTTAACCTGACCCAGTAGAAGCCAGGCTGGACTCTAGGGTGTCAGCAGAGGACAAATCGATGGAGCCTGGGGTCAGAGGGGAGGCACCAAGGCCTTCGCTTCTTAGAAGTCTGAGAGGCAGAAGGTCCTGGGGATGGAGGTAGGCAGATTAGAGGAAGAGGGTGATATGAGCAGAACTGGGTGGGGCAGGACAATTCTGTGTGGGACTCTTCATGGTCTTTGCCCTTACTCTTAAGGCTTGGATTTCTTCTGTCTCTGCAGTTTGGTATGCTGAAAGGAATGAGTCTTAGGTCCCTTCCCCAGCCACTCGGGCCTCTTCTCTGTAAGAGCCATACTCCTTGCCCCAGCTACTAGGGTAACTCCCCTTCCTCAGCACCAGACATTGTAGAGACCTGGCTCTGATCTCAGTATCTGTTGTTCAAAGATGCCATCGGACCTGGTATGTGTGGGCTTCCAACTTTAGAATTACTTGGCTGTGGCCTGGGCCTCTGCATGTCACATGACTGTCCTTTGCCCAGAGTCTCCTCCAGGGCCCTTGACCTCCTTACCACCTGTGCTGGGCCTGTACTGGTCACACTGGTCTCTAAGAGAGGGGTGTGTTGCATGTCAAGGTCCCATGCATGAAGAGATTGCAGAACCAAGAGAACAGTGCCCAGAGTCTGGGTTGTAGCAGTTAGGCTTCCTGGAAGACTATGTCCAAGAGGGTCAGGTAGGCAGTTGTTAGGAAGAGCTGTCCACTGACCTCAGGCTGCTGCTGGTTTTACAAGTGTTGGAGCATTCTGTTGTGTCCAGATCCCATAAAGCTAGGGAATGCCAGGCTTAGCCACCCAAGTACCCCCAACCACATCACTACCTCTCTGCCAGACCAGAGAGCTTCAGGCTTGGATGTTTCCACTGCTTATAAGGAAGTGGACACACAGTACTTCTTCTGATTTTTTCTTTCTTTTCTTTTTAAGAAAGAAAGAAAGAAAAACCTACTTTTGAGGTGTGTGTCTTTCTCCCCATTATCACTGCTTTTCATTTAAAATGTTATCTCCCCTTGCCCCATCCTTTGTGTGCCCCCCCAAGGGTAAGAGGGGAGGCCCAGCCTCACCCTGGTGTAGTCAAGGTTATGGTGATAAATCCTGGGGCATTGTCACTTCTATTCGGAGTAAATTGGCTGGCCGCTTTCGGGCTGAAGGAAAGATAATTTGCTGTAGTATTTCAAATGGATTAGAAATGGATTTGAAGGGAAAGTTCATGCCTCCCATTACAAAGGCGAGAAAGAAGACTATCTTAAGGCACTGTTCCCTCCCTGGCCTTCATTATCCACGCTTAATACCTTTCCTATTTTCCAGCGTTAATGAAATTTCCTGGCGGCATGGGCCTGCTGGACGGATGGGAGAAGCCTTTAGATCTGCGGCTCCCATTGCAGAAAAGGAATTACAGAGCCTCTTGCTAGGGCAGGCGCTCGCAGGGTCCTTGGCCCTGCTATTATCTCATTAATTTTATCCCCTCTTCTCTGTACAGTTCGTTTCCAAAGGCTGTCCTCTCCATTAGGGTAACAATTTACTGGAGTGCTGTGACACCCATGGCAGTAAAAAGCTACAAGGCCCCACCTGGCGCCCTCTGTTGTGGCTTCCAAAGCCAGTGAGCTGGCGGGGGTGTGGGTGGACGAGTGAGGGAAAGGCCTTTGCCTTGACAAGGTTAAGCCCCATGGTCCGTTCAGATCTCCTTGAGTGCTCGTCCATATCAACACCCCAAATGTAGTCTTTTCCATACAAGGCTTCCAGGCTCTTGGTTGAGCAGAGCAGCAGGTAGTACCTGTCCCCATTCCCTGCAGAACCTGGATCCACAGGCCTTTGCACACAGAGACTGGGATAAGAACAGAGGGGCTGCGGTGTTTGTTTGTTTTTTGAAAAGGACAAATGGATATTTCCTGATCACCTGTAAGAATTTAAGCATGTTAAGCCATGTGTGGTATATACCTGTAATCCCAGCACTCAAGAGGCTGAGGGAGAAATGTCTCTTGTTTGAAGTCATCTTGCCCTACATAGTGAGACCTTGTCTCAAAAAAAGCAATGCAAACGGAAACAAAATAAACATGTGGAATAAGTAAGACTGTTTGGGGGAGAACTATAACCACAGATGAGCCTTTCAGCTTTAAAAACCAATCATGAAAAACTGGCTTGTTCATCTGAGGGTGGAGGCAGTGAGAACCATGTCTGGGCTGAGGCATCCTAGCCCAACCTCAGACCCATGAGACTCCTGACTCCTGGTTCCTTGAGGCAGGTTCTTGTTGGTCTCCAACTCAAGACTCCCTCATGCATAAGGGAGGGACTGCAGGCCTCCTTCTTGGGCAAGTCCTTGAAGAAGAAAAGGAACTCCACAGTTTTGGCTGGACCTGCCAAGGTCTCTGGCTGCCCCACACTGTTTTAGCCTGTGGCTCCTTTTCTGTGGCTCTATCTAGGGAGAACTAGATGGGAATCCCATTCAGGCTCACTGTGCATTAGCATAGCCCTTTAAGAAGCCTCTAGAGGGAGAGCATCAGGTGTGTTCTCACAGGGCTGGACCCAAGACTGTGCTGTGGTTGAGCATGAGTGTGCTTGACTTCTGGCCCTCATATTTCTGGTGGCTGTGTATTTGCTCATTTTATATAGATGGCTATAGAGATGGAGTGCTTGGGAGAAGTATTATGGGAAGAGAGCCTGCATAGACTCCAGTCAGGGGCTCACCAGTTTTCTGGTAAGGACCAGAGTTGGCTTCTAGATCCAGTTGTAGGGTGGCCAGAAGCTGGGTGAGAAGTCACTGCTCCAGAATGGTACTCTCCAGTTCCAGTCTCTTCTTCCTCAGGGTGCTACTCTACCCCAGGCTGGTGGGTGCTGGGGATGTCTTCCCTGTGAAGAGTGAGAAGCCAGCCTCAGCTTGACCAAACTCCATCAGCTACTGCTCTAGTGCCAGTTTATTTTAACGGAGGGTTTAAGATTAAGTTGAAAATGGACACAGGTCTGATGGCAAGGCCAGGATATACCACCAAGCCTCTAAGACTGACAAATAAGGGGCTGGTACAGTAGGCCTTTCCTCATACTCAGTGAAAGCCAGGGTACGAAGTCTGATAGACTAGCTTCTGGAGGTCCCAGTCTATTAGGGTGCCCCTATCTAACCCTGATGGTGTCCACTAGAGGGCGGTGAAGTGTGTGGTAGGTGGGGCAGGGAAAGTCCAGGCACACCGATCATTGCAGCCTGGCTTCTTGGAGGCCTCTTTCCTTCCAAGATTGGTGTTTGTGAACTTGAATTTTAATTAAGAGAAACTGGGTTAAGTGCCTTCTGTGGCCTCCCTACCACTGTGTTTGTACTTACACCGCAGCTTTGGTCCCCTGACATCTGCCTCGCTTTGCTCACATTATCTCACTAATGAGCCCTCTGAGGCCACTGGCTGGCAAGAGGAGAGACTAACGCTCAAAGAGGGGTATGATGCTGAATGGTAGAGTGGTAGCAGAGCCCAAGTACATGGCTATGCCCCCTCTAGTGATTTTCTTTCTGGGTGGCTCCCCCTGTGGGTAGCAGGGCAGGCTATGGTGGGCAGTGCTGCAGGTGTCTTGGCAAGGCAAGCAAGCACACCTCCTCTGGCTGTTACTCTACAGCTCAGCTCTGGGGATACCTCCTTGGCCCATGCTTGCTGGAGAAGATCTCTTATAGCTATGGGATCTCAGACCTTCTCTCAGGCGCTAGGCCCGAATAGGCCACCGGGCCATGGAAGTCAGTGGGGATACCCCTGTGAGATCTGGAAGAGATGGGTCACAGCCTTGTATCAGGCAGGATATGCTGACCTTACCTTCAATTTTAGCTGTTCTCTAGGGAGTGGGGACTGCTGTGTGCCCTGCTGATAGATAGCTGGTGGCCATTGCTCACACTTGCCACTAGAGGGCAATGGTTGCAGGCTGTGATCATGTGATAAGTAGTGACTAATTTACATAAATAAGACACCACCAAAACAGTTCCCTCCCTCCCTGGGGACAGTTGCTCAAATCTCAGTTAAGCAGGGGCTGTCACATTGGTGGAAGGCAGAGGCCTTCTCTCCCAAATGATAGCAACATCAAGGCCCTTCCTCAGATTGTTTAGTGCTTGAACCTCCGGGGGTCCTAGGGTGTCTAGTAGACCTGAAATCTTAGAAAGAGCAATAGGGTGGCCTCTGAAGTCCAAGACTGACCTATCTCCGATCTGTTCTCCAAGCTACCAATCCCACAGCTGCCTCAGACTTTTGAACAGCAATTCCTTCCCTTTCCTTCCCGCCCATCCCCACCTTTTTTGTTTGTTTGAGGCAAGGTTTCTCCGTGTAATCCTTGCTGTCCTGGAACTCACTCTGTAGACCAAGCTGGCCTCGAACTCAGAGATCCACACCCCTCTGCCTCTTGAGTACTGGGATTAAAGGTGTGTGCCACCACGGCCTGGCTTGAACAGCAGTTTTTACACTATATAGTGGGCCTGGTGGGGTTGTGGGACTGCCCTCATATATTCTCAACAAAGAGTTCTCAGAGCAGTGGGTAGAGAGAAGGGCGTAATGAACAGTAGTCCCTATTGATCCCATGGTTTCTCTTGTCCTGGAGCAAAGTCTGCACCAACTTTGGCAGGAGCCTAAGTGGGTGTCATGTACTGATATCAAGGGGCCAAAGCCCTGCACGACTTTTCAAAATACAGGTGCCCAGACAGCTGCCTTCTCTTGTGTCCAGGGAACATCCCCAGCATAGGGATACTCACTAGTGGCCAGGCTAAGAGACAGTCTCCAAGGACAGGTATGTGTTGGAAGACTCCATTCGTCTCTGTAGCCCTTTGGGAACTCATGATTTCCTAGCCAGCTTGTATAATTCTGTGCCTTGGGACTCCATGGCTACTACTACAGAAGTGTCTCTATGAGAGGGAAGAGGGCAGAGGTCTCTTGGCAACAGTTGGACCAAAGACCCCCAGCCACTCCAACTATAGTACATCCATTCATACAGCCAGTGCTTCAGACTGGGTTTAGCCCTGACCACCAGATCTAGAGCTTATTCTGGGCCATGTCTGATAAACAGTTTGTTGTCTCTGTAGGTCCCTAGTGCTGAACCGCCTTCGTCCAGCAATCACTGGGGGAGGGAAAGCCCCACCTGGTTCCCCTCGATGGCGCAACAAAGGCTACCGCTGCATTGGAGGGGTTCTGTACAAGGTGTCTGCCAACAAGCTCTCCAAAACTTCCAGCAGGCCCAGTGACAGCAACAGGGTCCTTCTCCGCACAGGTGAGTGAGCTGGGATGGTGAGGAGTTTGGGGGGGGGGGGGTAGGCACCCAATGTTAGTGTTTCACTTTCTCTGGACCTTGGTTCTATCCTTGAAGCTCTCAGCTATGGGCATAGCCATGTAAGGGAGACAGGTCTGGGTCCTGGAACTTCTAAGCTAAAGAATAGATACACCCAGAGAACTGGATAGACATAGGGCTTTAGGAACTATCCCTTATGAAACTGAAGGGGCAGCCAGAGTGGGGGCAGTATTGGGAGGCCCTGCAACCCTAGTGTCCCCTGGGAGTCTGAATGGAGCTTGCCTCTTGCTTGGCTGAGCAGCCCCAGATTTTCTGTGGGAGATGATGCAGGAGCGCCTGTGTTTTGCTTTTGGACAAAGGATGAACCAGGTATGGTAAACATGCCCGGGTGAGCGAACACCTGGGGCCATGGCACCCTTAATCACATTGGTGATGCCTCACCAACTGTATCTAGAGGCAGACATCACCACTGCTGCAAGCCCCCTGAAGCCTGGAGACAGGCTGAGGGGAAGGAAATGCTTCGGATGTGCTTATTGTACAAATTAACTAGAAAAGTATTTTGGTTTCAGTCCAATTTTACCGTCGTCTTTGCCCATCAAAAAATACGGCAAGATTGTGGATTGCTATGGGATTGCAGAGCCTCAGCTGTGCCCAGCAACCTTATTCACTCACCAGAGGAGCTGAAAGGAGAAAGGCTCAGCCTGGGAGACAGCAGTGCTCAGGGCAGTAGACACATCCCATTTGGGAGAGCCAGCTTCTCCGTGTCCCTGCCAGGCTGTTCTTGAGAGCTGCTCTTCAGGAAAGGTGTTTCCAGGTGCTTTTCTCTGGAGATGGTGGTCAGGGAACGAGGCTCCTGTGATTTATTCCTTTGGGGGTGGGAGAGCCTGACAGACTGACTTGAGAACTGTGGTAGTAGCCTGGGCTCCTGCCCAGACTCTTACATGCCCTTGGGTCTCCACCTTCCCACCAGTACCCACTGCAGTCTCCCTGTGTCTGTGACTTTGCTCTGTATCATACTCCAGGCTTCCTAAGCACCAGGCTTGGGTTAGGACTGAACCTTGAACTGGGAGATAAGCCCTCTCATCTCCCTGTAGTGACCACCATCACTATATAGTGACTGCCACGTGGTCCTGTCCTCAGATACTGGGACTAGCGTCTTGATTTATACTGTGTCAGACTGGATGGGCCTAGGGCCTGGGGCTACACCAGCTTCTTGTATCCCTCATATCTGGGGAAGGTGGAGATGAGAGGTGTAAATTCTTGCAGGGCAGGTGGCAGTGCTAGGCTTGGCCTCTCCTAGTCAAGCGTCCTTCCCTGGGAGACGGTGGTTCTAAGCTACAAAGAGGGCGGGGCTGCTTCCCTCTCACTTCTCACTGGGAAGCTGTCTGTCCTGGGACCCAGGGCTAAGTGCTGAGTTCTGTCTCCCACATTCAGAGTGTCCGTATCACTGTGCTGTGAACAGATCCACTGGGCCTGTCCTTCTTGCCCCCTTTCTTTGCTATAGATGCAACTATGAAGCAACCTGTGTTCCCACAAGCCCTTGGAGCCTTAGTCTCCAGAACCTGCCTCCATTCCACCAGTTACCTAAGGGAACATGGGCTGAAAACAGGCTGGGAGTCCCAGCAGGTCTCTCTACCACTATCTCTATTCCTGTCCCTGCTCTTGCCAAGGCCTCAACCTGCTGCAGTCAGGACTATCACTGTCCCTGACTTACCAACTAAGCCTTGGCAAGCCACTCTGGGACCCTTCTGGGGCTTAGCTTTTCCCTACTTGGGATGGGATGAGAGACACAGCTCAGCAAAACCACACCCTTCCTTCTGAGCCAGAGGAGATGATCCGTGGTGGGCTGGATAGCACCTGATGCCCAGACAAGCCCCCCCAACATGACCCCCACCCCACAGTGAAGAAGGTATATTGCTCCCAACTGTGCACTACCGCTGACTGGCCCACTTACAGTAGTCATAATTAAAGAAATAAATTTCCTTCCCTAGTGTCAGCAAACCTTTGACTTCAACAAGAAAGTACAACCCTTCACAGGAGGGATGGGGCACTGACTCCTCTCCTGGCCCCCCTCCAGGCCCTCAAGAGCAGAGTCAGCATTAGCCATGGCTTTCTTGGCTTTCTGAAGTTCAGTCTACTCCCAGGTTTACCTGCAATTCAGATGGTTCAGTTCCTGCACCCTTGACCTGTAATTTGGCCTGGGACCTGTGTCCTTGGTTGGCTGGACTTGCTGAGGGCACAAAGAGCCTGACAGTCCTTTCAGTGAGGGACAGAAGTATAGTCTCTGGCTAGCCATCGCTTCTTGAGGAACTCCAGGCCCCTCAGGCTAACAAGATGATATGTGTGTGATATGGTTTTTTTTTTTTTTTTCTGCTGACTACATATTCCTGGGCAAGTGAGGTATCTGTAATTTTTTCTTTTGTTTGTTTTTTTGAAACAGGGTCCTTCTATTATGTAGATCTGGAGGCCCTTGAACTTGGGCCTCAGACTCACAGAGATCCACCTGCCTTTGCCTCCTGAGTCCTGAGATTAAAAATATGTACCACCACACCTAGCCCTCTGTAGCTAACTTTTGTGGCCTGCCTTTCCCTCCTTGGGTGCCAGGAGGTTACATACAGGGGCATGCTGGGAAGCCTTGTCAGCTGCACTCCAGGGGTGTAGAACTGCTGGGTCATGGAGACCCTGCTCACATGCTGCTCCTACTGACAGTTCCTCTGCCATTTTGCATTTCCAAGACTGCAGCTCTAGGTGCTTTTGTTGAATGTGCCCTGCCTGGACCTGGCAGGCTCTCAGTTGAGTAGACCTGGGCTTTAGGAGGCCCATGCTCTAACCTCCTGGGGGCAACTAGTCAGCTCTGCAATGGACCTCAGGCAAATACCTGAGCTTGGTCCCTTGTTTGCCTGATGGGCCCTGCCCGAGTGATAGCCACGTGCTGAGGAGGCTTTGACCTCTCAGAAGGATGAGCTCCCTTTGAGGACCAGGGAACATGCAGGACACTAAGCAAGGGTAGGTCTAGAAGGAGCCAGTATTTATTTTGGGAAGCCCCAGGAAGTGAAAGTGCTTCAGAGTGCACAGCAGAAGCAGCACCTTGTGTTCCAGGTCAGGACTATGCTTTTTGCACCTCTGGTTGCTTCTTTTCAAGCCAGCTACTTTATGTGCATTTTTAACACTGCAAAGCATTTTGGAAAGGTGCCTCCTATCCTTGTCAAAACTCCCACTGTGAACCCCAAGCTGATGTGTTTTTAAAAGCAGAAAGTGGAAAGACGAGAAAGCTGCTCCCTACCAGGTCCTGACAGGTGGCACGTGATGCCCGCATGTCCCTGTCTGGAGCAGATGGTGCCAGTGCCACCAGCAGCCTGGGCGACAGCCCGGGAACCAGTGCTCATTGACAGACTATCACATTGCACGTCACTGGTTACAAAGACTGGCAGGTGTGAGTGTGTGTCTGTGCCACCTGGACAGTGCTCCACCGCCACCCTAAGGACAGGTGTCCTTCACTGGGAACAGAGGCCACCTTAAATTCTTCTCCTCTACGTGCCCTGGAAGCCTAACCAGCCTTTCCCCTTGTTGCTTCCTCCTCAGACCCTTTGGTCTTTCCCGTGCCCTCAGCTCCCTGTACCTACCTTAGGGTCCACATCCATGCCCCAATTGCCTGAGCTGGCTTAGTTAGTCAACAGGGCCTCGGCTTCCCCTTGGGACCCCACAGATGCCCTTTTCAAACTCAGGGGCACTAAGAGTAAGTGTAGGACAGCCTCTGGCCAAAGAGTCGCACAAAGTCCCAGGAGGGTAATATCCAGTCTCACAGCTCATGTAGGTACCTCAGGTACTTCCTAGCAGCAGGCGGATTTCCCTAGCAGGCCTGGTCTTGTCTTAGGCCCAGTGTTCCCAAGGTATCAAGGTTCAGCAGAACACCCACCCCTGCCTAGGGAGGATGTGAAAGGAGTTGGGGAGCTCTCAGGGCCAGGTAGCTTACAGGGTTTCCAGGGGAGAGGGTCTGGGTTTTCAACCAGTAGGCATGAAGGGCTGCAGTGGATCTGGGGTAGACTGGGGAGTGCTGCTCTGGAGCAGATCACAAGTGTTCTCATGGAGGAGCAGGGCCTGGTTATGTGGGTTCAGGCGCTTTAGAACATCCCCTTTTAAAACCTAGATGGCTTTGTCATCACCTCAGGTCCTCAGAATTTCTGAATGATGTCACTTGTGCCTCTTAGTGCTGTATTCATTTCAGCAGCTGCTCTGTAGGAAATTGGATCTGGTCTGGGAAGGGTCATGTGTGTATTTGAGGAACCAGGGAAGCCATCCTGAGCAGGTCCTCCCCTGCCTGCCTTGTGATCCTGGATTGGCCTGTGTCTTTAAAAGGCAGGCAAAGCAGTGTGGTGAGCCTGGGCACCCCCTACCCCCACTCAGGGGTCACCATTCCCATCCCATTGTCTTATTCATGCCACATGGCCACCTCAGACCCAGACACCCTTGTCTGCAGCCACTGTACTGCATTCTTCCTCTCCATCCCTCATCCCCTCTCCTTATTCTCCTCCTCCTCTTCCTCTCACTTCTCCTTCTGTCCCCTTCCCCCTCTCCTTCCCCTCTACCTCCTCCCTCTCCTCCTCTTCTGTTTCCCCCTCCCCATCCTTCTCCTCCTCCTCCCTCTCCTCCTCCCTCTCCTCCTCCCTCTCCTCCTCCCCTGTCCCCTCTTCCTCTCTGTTCTCCCTCACCTTCTCTCCTTCTCCCTCTCCCCTCTTTCTCTCCTCCCCTCCCCCTATCCCTCTCCTCCCTTCTCCTTTTTCTTTTTTAACAATTCTTTAAGTCTAAAACCAAATTTTCTCCTGTATATACTGGCCCATTTTTTTCTATCCTGGTAAAAAGAGCAGCCCTTTCTGTTTCTTTGCCATGCTTGACAAAGTGAGGTACTCTCTGTCATTTGCACAATAGCCTCCTTGGTAGCCAGGCCAAGGACAGAGCCTAGAAACATGTCCATGAGCCAGTCATTACCTCAGCTCAAGGACCTGCCCCATGAGCCACCTGGCCACTGAGGGGAGCAGGAAGCTGGGAAGCCAGTAGGGAACCAGTAAGCAACAAGTTGGTCTTAGGGAGCCCAGTTGGTTGAAGACATCGGGGGCTGGCAGGCTGTTCTAGTCCTTGTCTCTGGCATCCAAGGCTGCCCACCTTTGACATAACCCATACACAGGGCCCAGCAGTTCTCTACTCTTGATGCTTTGACCCCCAGGAAAGGGCTCCTGGAGGAAGCATGTATGCCTGAGCTAAGTGCTGGGGGAATCAAGGGGTCTTTGCCAAGATGGGTTGGTAGGAAGAAGGTATGAGCCAGCCAGGGAAGGGTAGGTAAGGGTTACAGTTGGGCTGTGGCCTGATGTGGCCTGTTCCTTTTCCCTATAGGACGCCTGGACCCCGCCACCACCTGCAGTCGTTCCTTGGCCAGGTGCGTCCCTTGAGGCTGGGAAGGTAAGGGCTTCCCTGCTCACTTATGGGCTCACAAACCTCTCCTTGTGTATAGCCGGGCCATCCAGCGGAGCCTGGCTATCATCCGGCAGGCGAAGCAGAAGAAAGAGAAGAGAGAGTACTGCATGTATTACAACCGCTTTGGCCGGTGTAACCGTGGTGAATGCTGCCCCTACATCCATGACCCTGAGAAGGTGGCCGTGTGCACCAGGTGCCCTGTCCAGCTTTCCTGACAACTTGGGGGGTTTGTGGCAGAACCTGCTACCAGCCCTCCCCAAACCTTCCTATCCCATGCTGCAGATTTGTCCGAGGCACGTGCAAGAAGACAGATGGGTCCTGCCCTTTCTCTCACCATGTGTCCAAGGAAAAGGTGAGAGTCGTGTGGTCAGCAGGCCCCCTCTGCCAGACATTCCTGGGTGCCACCCAGCCTCCAGGCGGATTACTGTGTAGTTTGTCTTGGTCTAGAGTTAGGGGCTCCCACCTCATGTACTCCTCCAGCTCCCTCCTCACTCCCATGTCCTGGCTATGTTGTACTACTGCCTCTTCCTCTGGCTGGAAGCAGCACCAGGCCTGGGGTCCCAACATACCACTTTCTCCTGTCAGCGTTGCCCCAGGTCATGCACTGATGCCAAGCTACTTCCCACCTCCACTACAGGCACAGGGGAGGGAAGCCTAATAGATGCTCCTAGATTGTAGAGCCAAGGTCTCAATGACCTCCTGCCATGGATGGTGTAAAGGTCAGAAGAGCCATGGCAGCATAGCCATGACTGCCATGCACAGGTGGACCCCAGCCTAGAAGGCCTGAGAGTACTGCAGTCAGGGCCTAGTGCTAGCCACAGACCACTTGACCTTACTTACACCCACTGACCTCTGAGAAGATGGCCGAGAGTGAGGAAGGGCCTGGGGCCAGGGCCGAAGTGCAGAGGAGGTGGGTGGGTGAGGTCTGCTGCTGCTCCAACAGCTTTTCCCCTTGAGAAGCTTGGAGAGAATCAGCATTTTTCTCCCTAATCGAGCTTCGAAACTCTGTCGTGAGCAATTTGGAAATTCACGTCGAGTTTCAGGTTCATTAAGCGCCAGCTCCAAAGCCCGTACGCACTCCAAGCTGTCTAATGTGTGGGCCGCACCAGCGCCCTGAATTAATGTTATTGTTATTTGTGTGGACGTGGCGGGGTGCAAACAAGGTTAATTGAAATGAGAACACAGTTTCCTCTTGGTAACGGCCCCGCTCTGACAGCCAGGAGGAGCTCTGTTTGGTGCAAGAGTTGGCTTTATTATCCCTTTTTATTAGAGCTAATTTGGGCTCTATATCAAAAACCACATTAAGGGAATTGTCTATAGCTTCTCCAGCACCAGCCCAAACGGGGCCCCCAGCCCCTCTCCCCTCTGTGGCTGCAGTTAAAAGACAATTAAAAATAAACTCTTGCTCAGTAAATCACCCTTTGTTTCTTCGATTTCCCCTCCTCTCTCTACTCCAGGGCTGCTGTCCCAGCCTCTTCCTCCTTGGCCTCAGATAGGTTCCTGCCTTTCCCTCTCCCACCTTGCCCCAGAAAAGTGACTTTTTAAAGTCCATGGGCTCCTTGGGACAGGGAAGTACTCCTCAGACCCACTGCTAGTCCGAGGGTGGAACATCTGTCCGAAGGCTGAGCTGTGCATTGTGTGGTATAAGTGGCTGCCTGCAGCTGAGGAGAACATGCTGGGCCAGGACAGTGACAATGCCTATTCTCCAAAGAGTCCAAGAAGGGCTGGTGGCTGTCCCACAGGAAGGGAAGGAACAAAGTTGCCTGGAAAATTCAGAGGTAGCCTCTTCCTTGGGTGGTCTCAATCCAGGTCCTGTGTTACAGGTTTTGCCCATCTTGGGGTTGGGTTACCCTTCTTCCCCCTCTAGGCCACATGCAACTGTGGCCAACAGTCACCAAGACTGCTGGAGCTCTCTGCTGAGAAAGGAACAGAATGTATCTAGCTCCTGGGCTGAGTTGCTTGCCCAGGCCTGTCTACCCACAGCTGCTAGGGTGCGTGCAGACTGCCTGTTCCAGTCTACTGATATGCTACTGATATGCTAGGCCTTGGTGCTGCCATGTGGCCAGTACTGGGCCGGATGAAGTAATGTCCATACTGGATGTCCAGTATGCCCCTCATAGACAGTAGGCTCATGTCCCAGCGCTCCCATGGGTTGGGGGCTAGGAGCCCTGTTCCCTGTGCTCACATGTAGAGAATAACACACCTAGGAACAAGCCACTGCTACAGACTACTTAACTCTTCATTTGGGTAAAGTTAGAGCAGATGAGGGAAGTGGGGATGGCAAGGTGGCTCCCTGGCCTCCAGCTGCTTCTGGCTGGCATGTGTGTTCATTTCTTTCAGAGTTTTTTGGTTTTTGTCACTCCTACCCCACCCCACCCCACCCCACCCCACCCCACCCCACCCCACCCCCATGCTCTGGAATCTCACTATGCAGCCCTGGCTAGCCTGGAGCTTGCTGTGTAGACCTGGCTGGTCTGGAACTCAGAGATTCACCTGTCTCTGCCTCACAAGGGTTGGGATTAAAGGTGTGTGCCATTACTCCCAGCTCTGTGTTCATTTCTTCCTCAGGAGGGCCAGGGTGATAGTCTCTGGCAGAATCTGGGTGGCTATTGTCCAGGTGTGGGACCTTCTCAGGGGCCTGCAAGTCGTGGTAGTTTTACCTGTAAAGTGAGTATGGTACAAAGGTATAGACCTTCAGGTTCTCACTTCTCCTCCCTCCCCCCACAGATGCCTGTGTGCTCCTACTTTCTGAAGGGGATCTGCAGCAACAGCACCTGCCCCTACAGCCACGTGTATGTGTCCCGCAAGGCTGAAGTCTGCAGTGACTTCCTCAAAGGCTATTGCCCACTGGGTGCAAAGGTGAGGACTACAGTTGGGCATGGGGCACGTTGTTAAACAGCACCTCCGCACTGGCTTCTGTACTCTTACTCAGCTTTGAGGTAGTCTGTATTTCTGTCCATCTCACAAACGACTGAGCAGTACTGCAACTTTCCCAGAGTCCTACAGGGCCACAGCATCCCAGGTCCTCTTGCAGGGGCAACAAGGAGTTTATAGTAGAGCCCACTCAACATATGAGAGAGATGTCATGGCTAAGACAGCAAAACCCAAGGAGACTGCTGAGGGTTAAGGCCAGTAGTGACTGAAACAGATGTCAAAGGTTGGAAGCTCTATAGGACTAAAGCGGATGCCTGATGCTGGGTGGGTGGACGTGTGTGTGTGTGTGTTTGTGTGTGTGTGTGTGTGTGTGTGTGTGTATGTGCACGCCTCTCACTTCCATCTCACCTTTACTAGAGGGCAGCTATCCTCTATCAAAGAGGCTAGGGCTGGATCCCATTGCCCCTTGGAGATACCCACTGTGGAGTTAAAGGTTAGGAAATGGTCAGGAGGGCTGCCACCATATCCCTGGGTAACTGGCATGCGGCCTTCTCCTAGATGTCCAAGATGGCTTACTTGGCTGCCCAGCAGCTCAGCCCTGCTCTTACAGGAAACTCTCTAGCTGAGCCAGCATGATCTTATCAACTGCACATCTACAGAAGAGCAGGGACCTAACCCTCCTCTCCCAGCTTCTCATGCCTGAGCTCCTCATACTGGGGCTCTGTGCCTGTGGTGGGCCTCAACATGGCCACATACTCAGAGAGAGTGTCCTTTAATCCCTCGTATCCTAAGGTAGAGCCGTGGCATACCACTTGGGGGCCTATGGAAAACACCTTTGCTCTCTTCCTGTCCCCGACTTCACTTTGCCAGTGAAGTGAAATCAAGTCTAACAGCCAGTGTAGAGTGTAAGTGCAAGGCCAGCCCCTATCCCACAAACCCTGTGGCATGACATAGCCCTCTGTTAGGAGCTTCACATCGCAGGGGGCACTAGAAGCACAGTGTATGTGCCCCATTGTACCTGGGCATAGCCCTCTAAAGCTACTTGAGCTCTTTGATGCTCTTTTATCCTGCCCCCCAACAAAGTGGCTTGAGACTCCATTCCAGGGAGCACACAAGAAATGACTTCCCTGTGCCCAGTGATGCTTCTGTATTACTACTGATAGCATAAGCATGGCAGGAGCTGTCAGGTCACCTTGAAGGGCACTGATCCCTGGCAAGGAAGCCCTTCCGGGGAGGTGCGGACTGGCAGGCCCTGGCAGGGGCACTTTTAGGTGCTGGCCCAGGTGAGGGGCAAGACCCTATGGAAACTGCAGCTGATTATTGTAAAATATTCCAATTTAAATGAAGATATCAGAGCGATATTTAAGTCCTGCTTCTATTAGTGGAAGTGCTTACTGCGTCCCTTTCGGCGTGTCAGCGCTGCGTCCCTGCTACATGATGGATAGCAGCTTGTAATTATATATGGGGAAAGCGCTGAGCAGGCCAGATCCAGCGGGAGGGGAGGCAGCAAGCTGGGCCTGTGAGGGTTAATTTTATTCTCTAAATAATATAAAAAGTGCTGAGTCGTCACCTTGTGCCTGAAGTAGAAGTCCTCAAATGGGCCCTGGAGAGTTTATAATATTCCACTGAATCAAGTGAGACTGTTAACCTTGCTTCATAAAGCCAGGGCTTGTTAAAGAGGCACGTTTCCTTTCCTTTTGAATAATTTAGGCTGGGAGTGAGTCTCTGCTCCTTCCCTTTCTGGGGGCCACAGGCCTGTTCCAGGTCTTACCACTCAGAGGGTAGCCTCTGCCAGCTGGCAGCCAACCCCCTTGGACTTGCGGACAGATTGGTAACTGCAGACTGCTGACTGTTTTCTAGAGTTCTCTCACTGTCATGGTCAGGGTTGCTCTGTAGTAGAAAGTGGCAAGGGTGACACTGTGTCACTTCTTCCTGCCCCCGGTTGTGACCTAGGGCACACTTTTATCATTTGATGGATGTGATGCCAGCTTTGCCTCACCACGTATCTCCTTGGATCATGAGTATGCTGTGTGCACATGTCCCAGGGCACAGAGCTGGCGAACCTGTTTTTTGTATACTGTGTATCTGTGCACTTGGGGTATGTGTGCGCCTTTGGGCACCATCCTTTCATTTGTATGTGCGTGTGTGTAGAGAGAATGTGTGCGCACGTGTCCTAGCTACTTCCACCTCCCTGCCGAACCTGCTACACAGCTCCTCACTCTCTGGTCAGTGCCTCCTGCTTTGTTGTCCCCTGCATGTGCCCAGGCCCGTCCAGGACCCCGGGCAGAGAGTTAGGTTCCGACTCTTTGCATTAATCCGTCCCCTTACCCTCATGGCTACTAAGCACTGAGTCCTCCCCCAGCATTTGTGGTTCCCCTCCCCATCGCCACATGTGACCTTTGCTTTGGGAAGCGGTGGCCTTCACCAGCCCAGACCCTTGTTTTGTGTGCAGCCCTTCCATTTTCCCTGTAATTTGTATGTCTGTTAAGGGACTTCTCTTCATCCATGATCGTAGTGAGCGCCCATGTTTGGTACTGCTGACTTCACTAGCTGTGGTGAGGTGGTTGTGGGTAAGGGGTCAGACCCAGGCCAGCTTGCACTGCCACTGGCAGCTCTGACCCTGCATAGGTCATGAGCAGTAGGGATGTTTCCTCTTGTGGAGATGAGGGCTCTGCCTCTCACATGGGGCTTTGTGATGGAAGGGCCATATGGTAGCTAACCATCTCTTGTGAAGGCTGCCACACACTCTTGGGACACACATGCTGTTGTTGATTTGCTTATCACCCGAGGCCTTTACTCATTGTGTCTTTATATAGTGAGCATATTTTCCAAATGCCATTCTAACCTGTCTTCCTGTCCTCAGAATGTAGAAACCTTAGCGGAAATTGCAGCTTCATTGACATGTAACTCACAAGGCACCCTCTTGTGTCCCTGTCATGGCTTTTGGTATATTATTTTTCTGTTTCTTTTCAGTGCTTAGGATTGGGCCTAGGGCTTCATGCACACTAGGCAAGCACCCCACCATAGAAATAAGCCCCTATCATTCACTGTTTGTCCTGTTTTGTTTTTTAATTGTGACATAAAACAGAATATTGTGATACAGAACTAGTATGTAATACCATGATAAAGAGCCTACCCAACATTAGCAAGGCCCTGAGTGTGAATCCCAGAACCCCACACAAATCTTTGCTATAACATAGGCTCAGTTTTTAGCCATTCCTAAGGCAACAATTCTGTCACTGATTAATTAGATTTACAATATTGAATCAGCACTTGGAATGCAGAGGTGGGAAGATCAATACACCTTTATGCCCAGTCTGATCTGCATACTGAGTTCTAAGCCAGCCAGGGTCACACAGCAAGACCCATCTCAAAAGTAAGTAAATATTCACAGTATTTTGCATTCAGCACCACTATGGAATATTTTCAAACCTTTCCCAGCACTTCAGACTGAGCTGCTGTAAAGACAGTAAGCGCCACTGCCTTTTCCTCCCTATCCCCAGCTTCTGGCTGCCTTGTCTGGGCGTTTTCCATGATAAAATCAGGCAGTATTTGTTCCTCTGTGTCTGGCATGTAGGTTCTTGTTCTCAGCATAGTGTTTTCAAGGTTCATATTGTTACATAGGTAAGCGCTTCATTCCTTTTTACGGCCAAATAATATTCCCTCAGATGTGTGCACGCATTCTGCTCATCCCTGCACATCTGTAAATAGACATGGGTTAGTGCCACCTTTTGGCCACTATGAATGATGCTATAACGGACACTGGCATGCAATATCTGCTTTTACTTCCTTGCTGGATCATATGTCAATCCTATATTTGTCTTTTTGCAGACCTGCCAAACTGTGTTCCATATTGACTGGACGACTTCATATTTCCATAAACAGGGCATCTTCCCCACCACATGTTGTGAATTCATTTGTTAACACTAACATTTTTTATGGGTTCCTTAGGATTTTTGAAACATAAGATCTGTCATCTGAAGGCAGACAAAATGTTACTGCTCCCATTTCAATCAAAAGGCTTTTTGTTTCTTTTCCTCGCCTAGTTGTTCTGGCTGGAAAGGCAGTACTGTGGAGTAAAGGTGGCAACAGTGGAGCCCTCCTCTTATTTTCTGCCACTGAGCGTGCTGCCTTTCGGGGGCTTCTGATGAAGTGTGATGTTGTGGTTTCCAGGTAATGCTGACCTTATGGGAGAAGTTTAGAAATATGTCCTTCTTCCAGTTAGGGAGGCTTGGGAAGAAGTAGTGTGGATTCTTTGTTAAATGATGTGGTAGAGCTCCCCAGTGGGGCCTACAGTCTGCAGTCGCAGGCTTTCTCTGAGGAGGGATTTTTACTCAGTGCTCTGTGAGAGTCAATGTCAGTAGAAAGTGTTTCTAGAAATGGACCAGTTTCATCTAAGTTGTCAAAAGTGTGTGTGATTGAAGCATTTTCTAATTCTGTTTGTGGTGTCCAGGGTCAAATGAGCACCCCATTCCTGATACTTAGTGTGTTTTCTTTCTCACCTGTGTGGCTGGAGTTTGCTGATCCTGTTGGTCTTCCACACGACAGCTCTGGCTTGCTGCTTGTTCTGTTAGTGCTTTCTTCCCTTTCCAATTTCATTGCTTTTTGTTCTTTTCGTTATTTATTTCTTCTTACTTTGCATTTATTTTGCCCTTTTCCTCCTCTAGGTTCTTGAGTGCTGGGAAGTTTTCCCTTTTTCTAAGTATGTTTGGTTAGCCGTGTCCCCAGCTCTGCCCTGCTCTGCTCTCAGGCAGGGCTGCTTGTCTCTGTGCTGCTGCTTTCTGACACATGGTTATTTGGAAGTGTACTGCTCGGTTCTCAGGATTCTAGAAGTGTTTCTTGTCTTTCTGGCCTTGATTTGATGCCCTCATAGTAAAGAATGCACTCTGTATCATTTTAGTATTTCTCTGCCCCATCCATGTCTGGCTTGGCTCAGACCCATGCTAGGTAAATGCTCTACCCTAAGTCACATTACATCCCCAGCTGTTTGTGTTATCTTTGGGCCTGTTTGGTTGGTTGGTTTAGGTTTTGGTTTTTCCAGGCAGAGTTTCTCTGTGTTGTCCTGGTTGTCTTGGAACTCACTGTGTAGACCAGGCTGGCCTCAAACTCACAGAAATCTGCCTGCTTCTGCCTCCCAAGTGCTGGGATTAAAGACATGCACCACCACAGCCTGGCTCTTTGGGCTTGTTTTTGTAGCTCAGGGAATAAGCTGTCTTGTGTCTTTTCTACAGGATGGGAGTGTGCAAGCCCTGGGACCCACCTTCCCTTCTTATCTGCTGGTTTCTGACCAAAACATGTGGCTTATTGCTGACCTTGAGTTAGAAACGGCTTCCATTTCACCAGTGATCTCGACACATTGCCCATTTATGTTCCTTGTGTATTTTATACTGGATTTTTTGTTTGTTTGGGACAAAATCTAAGTATGTAGCCAAAGCTAAACTCAAACTTCAAACCTATTTGATTCCCAATGATGAGACTACAGTCTGTCCCAGCTGTGCTTCAAAACACGTTGGACCACAAATGCCAGTTTTCTATTGTTATGTGAGAATATTAGGTCTTAACAAACATCACTATGTAAGGAAAAAGGAGGTGCTGTGGGTGCCCGGGGGGAAAATGTCTTGTTCTTTTATTGGGTAAAACATTCTGTGATTGCATAATAGATTTTGCTGTTGAAAGTTTTTGTTATTATTGTATGTGTATATATGTATGAGTATATATCATGTGTGTATATATGCATGAGTATATATATATATGTGTATGTGTGTGTATTACTTAAGTGGCCAGGCTTGTACCATCAAGCTTCTTCACCCACTGAACTATCTTGCTGGCCCTAAACATATCTTGAGTTCTGTATTGTATTTTTTCTGGGTTTTTGTCTAGCTTTCTCTTTCCTTTTGTTTCTTCTTGAAACAGGGTTTCATGTAGCCCAGCTTGACTTCTAACTCAATATGTAGCTAAGGATGATCTGAAAATTTGATCTTCCTGGCTTTATATTCAAAGAGTTGTGATTACATGTATTGTCACCCTGCCTGAGTTATGTGGCATGGGAGACCAAAACCTTGGGCATCATGCATAGTAGGCAAGCATTCTGCCAATTGAGCTATATCCTTAGCCCCTAAGTATCAAGTTTTCATGAGTCTGTTTATCTCTCCTTCATGTCAGTCAATTTTGGTATGGTTGTTGGGTATACACATATGCATGTGTGTGTGTGTTCTGGCATGTGTGCACATGCATACATGTGTATATAAAGGCCAGAGACTGACATCAAGTGTCTTCCTTAGTTGCTCTTCACTTTAACTTTTGAGACACTTTAAATTTTGAGAAATTTTTGAGTTTCTATTGCTGTGAAGAGACACTATGACTACAGAAATTCTTATAAAGGAAAACATTCAATTGGTGCTGGCTTACAGTTTTAGTGGTTTAGACCATTATCATGGCAGGAAGCTTGGTGAAGTGCAGGCAGACATGGTGCTGGAGAAGGAGTTTAGAGGTCTAATTCTTGGTCCACAGGCAGTAGAAGTAAATGCTACACTGAGCCTGGAGTGGGCCTCTGAGACCTCAAAACCCAGCCCCAGGACATACTTCCTCCAGCACCACACTTACTTCTGTAAGGCCACACCTTCTCCAACCAGGCCACACCTCCTAACAGTGCCATTCCCTATGAGCCTATGGGGGCCATTTTCTTTGAAACCACCACATAGGACCTTTCACTGAAACTGGAGCTCACCAATTGGCCACATCTGTAAACCCTGTGGATCATCCTGTCTCTGAGTTCCTATCATTGAGATTATAGGCATGTTGCTGTGCCCACCTTTATGTATAAGTTCTGGGACCAAACCCAGGTTCTGCATGCCTATATTGCAAGCACTTTACCAGGTGAGCCATCTGCATAGTTCCCATATAGCTCCTTTGTAAGGCTAGAGAGATAGCTCAACAGTTAAGAGTACTTGCTACTCCTTCGGAGGACCTGGGTTTGGTTCCCAGCTCCCACATGTTGGCTCATGATCATTTGAAACTCCAGTTCCAATGGATCTGTGCTTTTTTTTTTTTTTTTTTTTTTTTTACCTCTGCAGGCACTAGGCATATACATCATACACATACATACATGTAGGCAAAACACTAACACACATAAAATAAGTTTGTTTTTTTATTTAAAGAAAAAGCTCTTGTTTGGTATGTATGCATTTTAGATTTTACTTTTTTATATTGGGCTTGTTGAGACAGGGTGTCTATGTATGACTAGAACTCACAATTTAGAGGAGGCAAGTCTCCAGCTTGTGGCAGTTCTGCTCCTGCTTCTCAGTGCTGGGATTACAGGTGCAATCATGTCAGGTGGGGTGTGTGCATTTAGAGTTGCTTCCTTCTCTTATAGATTGACTTTTTATCATTGTATAAGGCAAAAGGCCTTCTGGCTCTGCTTTCTTTGCTCTGTAGCCTCCTTTTCAGATTGGAATACAGCCGTTCCTTCTTCACCAGATCAACTCTGTGTGAGCTAAACCCCCCCCCCCCCGTGTGTAAAAATTTTGTTTGTTTGATTGTTTGGTTTTTTTTTCTGTTTGTTTTTTCCCCCAAGGCCAGGTTTCTTCTGTGTAACTCTGGCTGTCCTGGAACTAGCTCTATAGACCAGGCTGGCCCCCAACTCACAGAGATCTGACTCCTGAGTGCTGGGATTAAAGGCATGCACCACCACCACCCAGCACTAATTTTATTTGTTTTTATTGTATGCGTCTTGAGTATTTTGCCTGTATGCCTGTGCATCACTTGCATGCATGTAGTGTCTTAGTGCCACTCACTATGAGCTACTCCCTGTGAGGCCAGAAGAGGGCATTGGGTCCTTTGGAACTGTAGTTATAGACAGTTGTAGGCTGCTATGTGGGTGTAGCTAGTGCTCTTAACCTCTCAGAGCCATCTCTCCAGGGTGCACCCATCCACCCACCCATGCACCTTTTTTCATTTTCATTTTATTTTTTAATCATGTATACTGTGTGTACCTGTGCACATGAATGCAGGTATCTATCCATGGAGGCCAGAGGTATCAGATCTGTCTGGAGCTAGAGTGATAGTTGTGAGCCACCTAACATGAGCACCAAGAACAGAACTCTGGTTCTCTGGAAGAGCAGCCCATACTCCAAATCCTGAGCCATCTCTCCAGTTCCTCTATACGTACGTACGTACATACATACATACATACATGCATACATACATATGTGTGTGTATGTATGCATGTTAAAAAAATTAACTGTTTTTCCTCCACACTTAGTTTTCCTGGCCACTTAGTTTCTATCAGCAATGACTCTGAGACTAATTATTTATTAAACGCATAGCTTTGGCTCACTTCCTGACTAGCTCATAACTTACTTAACCCATTCAGACTATTCTTTGTCTATCACTTGGTTAGTTAGTTGCCTCTCTTCAGTCTTGGCCCACTTCTTCCTTAGTGTCTTCCTCGCATCTCTTCCAGCATCTTCCTGAGTTCATCCACCTGCTGGTTACATTGTCCGTCTTTCTGCGGCTGTCTCAGATCTCTCTCTAGTCTCTTCTTTATTCTGTCCCGAGTTCAGCTACTTGGTGATTTATATCCATTTCTCTGTGGTTCTCTTGAATCTCTCTCTTATACTCTATTTCCCAGAATCCTCTCTCTTCCTGCCAGTGTCTCACCTCCTATTTCCCGCTTCAGCTCATTGGCCATCAGCTTTTTTATTGACAGGTGTTGCTTATAAGAGATTTTATATCTATATCTATATCTATCTATCTATATATAGATATATTCACTCATATATATATACACACACACATATATACACATATATATATACATATTGGGACAACAGTTTAATTATGTTATCCTGGCTGGCTTGTAGCAGGCTGGCTTTGAGTTCACAGAAATCCACGTGTTTCTGCCTCCTGAGTGCTAGGATTAAAAGTGTGCAGCACCAAACACAGTTTGCATATTTTTATTTTCAACTTATCTATTCATTGCATTTAAGTGAACTTTTTTAGACAGTGATAACTAAGTCATGTTTTAAAATGCATTCTGCCAATATCTGTTTTTTAAAATTAATTAGTCTGTACCAATTATATCTAGTATGTAGGGTCAAACATGAAATCTCATCTCTCAAGAGGCTGAAGCAGGAGGCTCACCTTTGGCTTGAGGAAAACCTTGCTATACTGGCTGGTTTTTGTGTGTCAGCTTGATACAAGCTGAAGTAATCACAGAGAAAGGAGTTTCAGTTGAGAAAATGCCTCCATGAGATCCAGCTGTAAGGCATTTTCTCAATTTTTTGGGGGGGGGGGGTTCGAGACAGGGTTTCTCTGTATAGCCCTGGCTGTCCTGGAACTCACTCTGTAGATCAGGCTGGCTTTGAACTCAGATATCCTCCTGTCTCTGCCTCCCAATGCTGGGATTAAAGGTGTGCACCACCACTGCCCGGCTTGCATTTTCTCAATTAGTGATCAAGGGGGGACTGGTACCTTGTGAGTGGTACCATCCGTGGGCTGATATTCCTGGGTTCTATAAGAAAGCAGGCTGAGCAAGCCAGAAGAAGCAAGCAAGCCAGTAAGTTACATCTCTCCATGGCCTCTGCATCAGCTCCTGCTTCCTGACCTGCTTGAGTTCCAGTCCTGACTTCCTTTGGTGATAAACAGCAGCATGGAAGTGTAAGTTCAATAAACCCTTTCCTCCCCAACTTGCATCTAGGTCATGATGTTTGTGCAGGAATAGAAACCCTGACTAAGACAGATTGGTACCAGCATAGTGGGGTATTCCTGTGACAACCTGACCATGTCTTGGGGAGGACTGTGGAAGGACTTTGGAACTTTGGGCTAGAAGATCCATTCAGTGTTAAGAGCTTTGTGGGATGTTGTATAGGAGCTTGGAAGATAATGTTGAGAACAGTGCAGAAGATGGAGGCCTGGCTTGTGAAATTTAATAATTTTGTGAAAATTTAATATTTTGTGAATAGAGGGAAGATTAAAGACTCTTATCAGGGCCATTGCTATTTTGACTGTGAAGATTCTGTGGTTTTGGTTAGCAGGGGCTGAAGGATCGCTTGTGATTAACAAGATAGCAGAACTACTAAAGCAGAACCATTGCATTATTGGGACTATTGATGCTGGTTAGCTGGAGTTGGGAAATCTGTGGTGACTGGGAAGAGACCAGCATCACTGAGGTGAAGTCTTCTGAGAAGTGTATTCTGCACAGAGGCCACATTCCAGAAATAGCCAGGATTGTGCTGTGGCTGGACTTGGTAATGTGTAAGAGTCACCCAGGTGGTACTGGTTTTGAAGGCATGAAGGAGTCGTGCAAAGGAGTTGAGGCTTGGGCACTGTGAGAGGCCGAGGAAGGCCATTGGTGAAGGTGCAGCCTCAGTTGCAATTGATGGCCCAGGACTGAAGGGGTCATGCAAAGGAGGTGAGGCTTGGCACCATGAAGAGAACCTATGAGAGGCTGTTGGTAAAGCCTAGTTGCAGTGGAAGACAGCAGTGTTTTGGAGATGCCAGTGCCATGAGATGACCACCAAGAACAGTAGCAGCAGTGGAGTACAGGCATCTGCAGTCTAAAAGACAAGGTGTGTGCTACAAAGAGCAGAGCTGGAGAAGTGACTCAAGCCCTTGGAGGAATCCAGAAGATTGTGAGTAGATCCCAGTTATTGGACAGTTGGAGTTTGGTTTTGCTTTTGATTGTGACTGTGCCCTGATATATTTTCTCTCCTGAGGGAAGAAGGTATTTTAGTGGAGCCCACAGTTAAGAGAGTTTGAATTTTTAAATGACTTTGAGTTTTAAGAGATTGGATGTTTAAAAGGGACTGAAATGTTAATATGTAAGAATTTGTGAAGACTGTGGGACTTTTAAAGTTATTTAGATCTTGGGGATAAATAAGAAAGTAAGGGTTGAGGCTTAATGGTGATGTGTTTGTGTGTCAAGTTGACAAGGGGTCAATTTTACTGGCTAGTTTTGTGTGTCAACTTGACACAAGCTGGAGTTACCACAGAGAAAGGAGTTTCAGTTGAGGAAATGCCTCCATGAGATCCAGTGGTAAGGCATTTTCTTAATTACTGATCAAGGAGGGAGGCCCCTTGTAAGTGGTACCATCTGTGGGCTGGTAGTCTTAGGTTCTATAAGAAAGCAGGCTGAGCAAGCCAGGGGAAGCAAGCCAGTAAGTTACATCCCTCCATGGCCTCTGCATCAGCTCCTGCTTCCAGACCTGCTTGAGCTCCAGTCCTGACTTCCTTTGGCGATGAACAGCAATGTGGAAGTGTAAGCTGAATAAACCCTTTCCTCCCCAACTTGTGTCTTGGTCATGATGTTTGTGCAGGAATAGAAACCCTGATTAAGACACTTGCCTACATAGTGGAACTCTGCTTGAAACAAAATAAGTAAATAAAAATTAAAAGCACACTCAACACTATAACTTTCATTTCAAGCACAATTTAGAAAAGCTCAAAACAAGGACAGAAAGCTGGGCATAGTAGAATACACATTCAATTCCAAATACTCAGGATGCAAAATCAAGGCTGGTCACTGTGAGTTTGAGGCCAGTATGGTCTGCATAGCAAGCTGTAAGACAAACAGGGCTACATGGTAAGACCCTGTTTCAGAAAACAAACAGATTCTAGCTTAGCACTATTCTATTTTTATTTTGAAGAAGGTTATGCTATTTCTCTTTGGTTGCTTTCAGGGTTCTTTCTTTGTCTTTAACTTTTATGAGTCTGATCATCATTTATTCTAGGAAGATTTCTTAGTCTGTCCAGTTTGGAGTTCACTCTGCTTCCTGGAATTGAGGGAATGTTTGTTTGTTTCTGTTCTGTGTCTTCTACTACAGGACAGTTAGGTCTTGGCTTTCAGACTCCAGGTCCCCTGGTCTGACTTTATTATCTCTGCGGTTCAGGTTAATTTCCACCTCAGTTATGCCCCTTTGTCCACTGCTGAGTTTCTTTCAGTCATTGTACTTTTCAGCTCTAAGATTTCCATTGCTCCACTGCACCCTCTTATCATTTTTGACACACTCACTGTGTCATTAGTTTGGGGTATGTTTATGATTGTGGTTCTTAACACCTGTCCCCTCCAGGTTGGCACATATTGATGTCTCAGCATTTTCTTAGTTAGGTTTCCATTGCTGTGATGAAATGGAAACACCATGACCAGAAGCAAACTCGGGGACTAAAGGCTTTATTTTAGCTCACAACTTGTAGTCCATCATCTAGGGAAGTCAGAGTAGAACCTGGAGACAGGAACAGAAGCAGGCACCATGAAGGACTGTTGTTTACGGGCTTGCTCAACCTGCTTCTTCTTTTTTTTTTTTAAATAGAACCCAGTACTGTCTGCCCAGTTAGCTGGGCCTTCCCTTATCAATTACTAATCAAGAGAATATGTTACAGACTTGTTTAGAGGCAAATCTTATGGAGGCATTTTCTCAGTTGAGAGTCCCTCTCCCTAAATGACTCTAGCTTGTGTCAAATTACATGAAAATAACCAAGATAATTAGCCCCTTGTCAACTTGACGTACCAACATAACACTATTAAACAGTAATATTTCGGGGCTGGAAAGATGGCCCTGTGGTTAAGGGCACTGGCTACTCTTTCAGAGGACCCAGGCCATGGCAGC
The DNA here is from genome assembly GCA_019843965.1 of Rhynchomys soricoides. Classification (NCBI taxonomy): domain Eukaryota; kingdom Metazoa; phylum Chordata; class Mammalia; order Rodentia; family Muridae; genus Rhynchomys; species Rhynchomys soricoides. The sequence continues at coordinate 245,721 of JADRCH010000202.1, read as the reverse complement.
TCACAACTGTCTGTTACTCCAGTTCCAGAGGCTCCAATACCCTCACACAGACATAAATACAGACAAAACACCAGTGCACATGACTGGTAAAAAAATTTTAAAAATTAAAGAAAACAATTTTTTCTTCATCTCCAAGATCTCAAATTAATATCACAATATAAACATAGTATAACTTAAAAGTTCATAGTCTTTTAGTTTTAAATACTTTAAAAGTTCAGTCTCTTTAAAATACCCTAAATCTCATTCAAAGTCCAAAGTCTCTCTAAAATATCCAATTCTCTCTCAAATTATCAAAAGTCTCTCTGTTATAAAACTGTGGGTTCCTGTAAAATCAAAAACAAGTCAAAAACTATACCCCAAGAAGGAAAAACCAGGGCATTGCAGTCAATATGAACAAAGTAAAACCAAATAACAACAGTGTGAGTGACTTAGTGCCCAGGGTCTGGCATCCACTCACTATCTTCTGGGCTCTTCCAAAGGGCTTGGATCACTTGCTGGGCTCAGCTCTTTGCAGCACATGCAGCTTGTGACCTAGGCTCAGGCTGATTCTATTCCATAGCTGCTGCTGTCCTTGACAAGTCAACCCATGGTTCTGACATCTCAATAACCTCTTTGTACCTTCAAAACCAGTACTGTCTGGGTGACTTGTGCACGACCAAGTTTGACTACCAGCGTGAGGTACAACTTTGGCTACTTCTGGAACACAGCTTGTGTGTGTGACTCTGAGGAAACACTTCCCAGAAGAGTTAATTGTCCCAACAAAATAAAGGTTTTACTTTAGTGGTTCTGGTCTCTTCCAGTTCTTCAGCTCCACCTGATCAGGAGCACCGATGCTGAAGTCCAGGTACCACGTGCATAGCTCTGACAGAGTCCTGGCTTCCCTCTGAACTGTCACAGGCACGTCACAGGCATGTCACAGGCACACCTCACTGTCCGCACTGCTCTTAGCACTCTCTTCAGCTGAGCTCCCAAACATGGGTTCACTGAAGCTCAAGCAGCCAGTGGCTTTTCCAGCCTCAAATTCAAGTGCTGCCATAGCATTTCTTCTGAGCGCTTCCTGTTCTTTAGATGAGACATTATTTCCCACTTAAACTTGGGCATCTTGTCTGTTATTGGTGGGGAAGTGCCTCCTCATTATCACCACATGGGGTAAAAACTGCTGACTGCCCTGTCTTCTTTGTCCACTGTCCTTCTCAGTCGAAGACAGAAGCTGCTGGGGATGTTGCCTCATTAGGTAGAGTTGCATGCAAGAAGCCCTGAGTCTGGTCTCCAGCACCACATAAGTACATGGAAGTACATGTCTGTAATATTGTACTTAAAAGGTAGAGGATCAGAAGTTCAAAGTCATTCTTGGCTACATAGCAGTAGCATGGGCTACATGGGACCCGGAGTCAAAAACAAAATGTTCCTGCTCACTGCCCCTCAACCCAGTCTCTCCCCTCATCTTAGTCTTCTACCTAACTTTTTTATTTTGTCACTCCTATGATGACCCTTGGCAGAGTCCTAGGCCCTTGTTGGGTTCTCTTCTAAACCCCTGGCTGTTCTCCCCAGAACATACACAGCTGCCTTCTACCTGCTTCTTCAGACCCTGCTGGCCAGGCATATCCAGCTCACTCAAAACTGGCACCTCCCTCACAGCCAAAGGCCTCAGTCTCTGTGCTCTAGAATATCAGTTCATTTCCTAGGTATAGCCCTGCCCCATCTGTAAGTAGATGGTTCTAGAAAACACTCTCATCAGCTGTCCATATCTAATGACCTTGAACCTGGAAGTCCCTAAGAAGCACAGCTTCTCCTCTGCCCCATGCACTGTTCCTGATCTCAAACTCAGATCCTGCCCTGTTGGGCTTTGGTGCTCTGGTGGCCTCCAGTACTGGTTGAATCTGGGCCCCATCTCAAAGCTGTACTTCTGGTTGGAGCACATTTCCCACACTGCTGCTGCTGTTCTCTGCTCTCCTAAACCTAGTGCCAATAGCTACTTATGTTATCTAATTAAATTTTTACTTCGGAATCATTATAGATTTACCAAAGGTGTGCAAAGATCCCATGGCCACTTGTGACTCCTTTGCTGCAGATACCCTGTGTACCCATGACTGATCAGCAGCTAGGAGGGACTTACAAAACAAACAAAAGGCCCATTAGAGAGGCCTGCTGCTCCATTTATGTGACCTGCTGCCGCCAGCCTTTGCCACCTTCTGTCCAAGCTTCACGTGGGTTTCTCCAGCTTCCCACCCATCTGCTGCTGCATGTATTCACCAGTTTCAGGGTAAATTAGCCTGGGTGAGATGGGTTGTGACCAGGACAGGACAGCAAGAATAGACAGGGCACTCAGAGGGTCCATCTGAGCTTCAGGGTGTGGATGCAGCTCTAATTTTAGATGGTGGGAATGAGGCTAGAGCTTGCTCCGAGGATCAGGGCCATGAGCAAGCCATCTGGTGGAGACAGTGCTGGCCATGACTGAGGGCTTGGTCTCAGGAGAAGTTAGTAGATGGAGACTTCAGGAACTAGGGGTGTGAGCAGCTCAGTTGTTGTCCACAGGCCAGTGGAGACAGCCTGTTCTTGGCCACAGGGAAGCCTGCCATACAGACCTTGATCCTTGCACCCTTCACATTAGCTACAGGAGTGCCAGCCTCCTGCTAGTAAAAACTACCACCATGCCTGTGCTAGTCTAGAGTGGGCAGTGTGGGGAGTGGGCAGTGGTCCTCATTGTGGAACATGCTCCATAGGGTAAGCTGGATGCAGAAGAGCACACAGCCTGGAGCCATTGTGGGAGGCTGCACTCAGAGGAGGATGCGCAGGACGTATGACCCCAGCTCTGTTATCCATACACATGCTCAGCCAGCATGTTGCCAGCTTCTCTGGGCAGCCTCACAGGTGCTGGCATTTCTTTCCAACCGCTGGAGGTATTGGGAATTTTCTTGAACTGTTAAGCTGTGTTTCTCTGATGACTGTTCTGCTGTACCCTTTGTGCCTTCCTTTCTGATAAGTTTTGCTCAAAATGTATAGTCTCCCTTTGGGTTTTTAAACTTCTTACTGACTTGGAAGAAGTTTGCCAGTATGTGAATATAGGCCTGTAAGAATAGCTGTTAAATATCTTGGATTTGAATCTTAGCACAAACCTTCACTGTGTGTGCTCACCTTTTCTGATCCTTACTGCTAGAATCCGTTCCCTCCTTTGTGCAGCTTGGTTTGTCTGAGATAGGTTCTTACTACACAGAGCCCAAGCTTGCCTCAGGCTCACTTGCTTTAGCTTTCTGAGGGATGGGAACACAGGCATGACTCACCCTGTGTGATTTCCTTAGTAGACCGTAAGTTTTTCTTTTACTGAAAAATTGTTTTCATTTTATTTTTCTGGCATATTTTTGAAGAACAAAAATACCTTTTTTTTTTTTTTTTGAGACAGGGTTTCTTTGTGTAGCCCTGGCTGTCCTGGAACTCACTCTGTAGACCAGGCTGGCCTCAAACTCACAGAGATCTACCTGCCTCTGCCTCCCGAGTGCTGGGATTAAAGGTGTGCATGACCACACCAGCTAGTTTTCATTATATTTACCCTCATTCTTCCAAAAGTATATTTTCCTCCATTCACTCACTCACTCATTCATTCTTTTTGTGAATGCTGGGCAGATGTGATACGACTGATCCTAGATGTAAAGTTGAGAGTCACTGGATCAAGTCAAAAAGATACTTGGGTTGTTTTATTTGCATGTTGATATCTCTCTCTCTCTCTCTATCTCTATCTCTATCTCTATCTCTCTCTTTAAAGCAGAGTCTTGGTAGCCTCAAACTCAGGAGTCTCCTGCCTCAGTCTGCTGATGGGATCACAGATGGACTTATAACACCTGAACACTTGGAGTTCTGTTTGTGGGTCAGGCCCTTTATCACAGTGTGCTTTCCAGCCATTCAAGTGGCACTGTTACTATTACAAATAGTGGGCTGGAGATGTGACTCAATTGTAGAGCTCTTGCTTAGCATACATGGAGTCCTGGTTCAATTCCAGGTCCACCAAAAAAAAAAAAAAAAAAGAAAGAAAGAGAAGGAAAAAAAAAAAGAAAAAGTATTATTTTCTCACTATTATTCTTGTGTAGAAAAAGTCTTTATGTTGATCTTGTTTCCTGCAACCTTGCTACATGGTATCTGTGACGGTGATTGTAACAATTTGTAAATTGTGGTGTTTTAATCAGTGAGGGTTTTTGTTGTTCCTTAGTCCAAGCACATTCCAGGTTTCTTTCCTCTTCTTACCTGTCTTGGCCATAGTATATGTAGTGTCTTTCCTCTGGACCACACCTGCTTTCTGGAAGTTTGTTTTTGTTCTTGTGACGATATATATATATATGGAAGTCAGATGGCCACTGTGGATTAGCTCTCTCATTCCAAGCCTTTACGTGGGTTCCAGTGGTTAAACTCAACCCTCTGGGCCTTGGGGCCTAGCACTGACCCACAGCCCATCTTGCTCTCCCCAGTCTTTCTTTAACTTTCTGCCTTTTGTTTGGTTGGTTTTGTTTGTTGACTTCCTCATAGGTTAGGTCTCTTCATGCAGCTTCTTAATGCTCAGTGTGGGCCCAGATGCTCTCCTCATGACACGCTCTGTTCTTCAAGACTCGTCTGGCCACATACAGAGTGGTTCTTCTCTCTTTTACACTTTTGTGAATTTGATTTGGTCATGAAATAGGATTGTCTTGTAAATTCTTGGAAAACTATAATGAGAACCCCCATTGGGTTAGAACTTTCTTAAATATTTATTGAATTTCTTTATGGCAATAAGAACATCCAAAGTTTGTTATTCCTTGTTAATTTTTCTGGAACTTGTTGATTTCACCTGTGTGTTCAGATTGCTTGCCACATAAAGCTTGTTCACAGTGTGGCATCAGCCTCTCTCTCTCTCTCTCTCTCTCTCTCTCTCTCCTCTCTCTCTCTCTCTCTCGGTTCCTTGTGAATTTTACATCATGTACCCCAATCCCACTTATCTCCCCCCTCCCCTTGTACCCACCCACCACCCTTGCAACCGCCCCTTCCAACAGAAAAAAAAAATCTCATTGTGGAAGCTGCAGTGTATCCCAGTGTGTCCCAGTGTGTCCCACAGTGCTTCCTTTTGTCCACACTTCTTTGCTTGCAGATGTTTATTGCAATGACTGGTTGGTCTGGTTTGAGGCTTGTGGATTCTGCTATACTGTCAATACTGGAACCTCACTTGGATTTCTCCTGTTGCTGCCCCATGTCATGAAGATCCTTAGTTTTGGATCTGTAGTACCGGCCTTTCATGCACTCCAGCAGTCCATTGATGGGGTTAGATGTTGGGGTGGGCCAATTCAAAGCCCTGGATCTGGGCCTGAGAGGTATCTGAGCTGGTCTGCCTGCTGGCTCTCCTGTTCTCATGCCCTTGGGGCCTGCTCACCAACAGTGCTCACACCCAGGGCCAGCTCTACCCTGCTACCTAGACTAGGTGGCCTTTGGTGGTAACAGACCCTTGTCGCTGAAGGGTTATAGACCCAGATGTGGCCCCTGGTGGCAGCACAGGCCAGGACCCCACTATGGTCCCAGGTGTCATCACTGGCTACTCACATTAGGCTGCTCCTTACTACCCCCAAGTTTCCAGTTCTGCCTCTCTTCACTGTGCCCACATCCTTCTCTTTCTCTTCCATTTCTCCACCACTTACGTGCTCCTCTTAGGGGTGCCTGGGGTCTCTGAGTGCCTGGGGTCATATCAGGAGTGCTCTGTCCCACTCATGCATTATGGCGCCGGGCAGGGGTCATCTTGGGCATGGTCTGCCACCTCCCCTGGGCCTGTTTGATACCAGGCTAGTGGTCATCTCAGGCTGGCTCCCTGTCCAGACTCCATGGCACTGGTCTGGTGGTCCTTGCTGCTTTGCTCCTCACTCGGCCTGCCTGAGTGGCCTTTGCAAAGGTCTTGAGCTCACTCCTACCTGGAGCCATGGTCCTAGGTGGGATTCTTCTAGTCTCCACTTGCTCCCTGTCTTGGATGCCTGTCAGAGCGCCAAAGTGGTGGTCATCTCAGCTCACTTGTTTCAGGGAATACTAGGCTACTAATCATTCAGATGTCATAGGTCAGAACCCACATAGTCTCTCTCCTCTCTGCCACCTGCTGATGCACATGTGACACAGCAGCCACAACCACAAGGCCTCTAGGGGCACATGGTCTTTTTTTTTTTTTAGTGTAGATGATTGAACCCAAGACTTTACAGACTACAACCATGGCTTATGCTCTACCACTGAGCCGTGCCCTGCCTCATCTCTCTGTGTCATCCAAGCATCTGGCCTTCCTCCTGTGATGTCATCGCTTCTGTCCTCCTACCTTGCTTCCTGGTTATTAGCTATGAGAAGCAGCACCTTTGGAGTTTCCTGGCTCAACTCCTGCCATGTTTTCTTTCTTTCCTTCACATTTCTTTGGTTCACTTTTCTGCTTATGTAATAGTGAGAGCCTGACTCCAGGTCCTTGTTTAGATTGCTGGTCAGGCCTTTGCAGCCTGGGAGTGAGGTGGTCCCTGTCTCTGCTACGTAAGGATTTTCTTTCATCAAGTTTTCTCATCATAGCTCTCAGGTGATCTAAGGAAGTTCTTCACTTTCTTCCTAGAGTTTTGGGAGTTTTTCAGGAGTATTAGATCAGCTTAACACTTTCAGGGAAGAATGTGCATGTGTAAAAAAAATGTGGAGGAAAACAAAAGCTATTTTTCATTCAATACATCAAAAAATTAACATGTAATCAATGGGAAATAGAATTCCATATTTTACATTCTTCTTCTGCCAAGTTTAAAGTCAATCATGTTTGACCTCTGAGGTGTATCTCTGCTTACATCCACCCCATTTTAGGTGCTTGTGAGTCATAGTATAGAGCGGTAGGGTCCGGGCTGCCTCTGAGCCAAGCTCTGCTAGTCTGTTAGAGCTCTGATGAAAACATGTCTGTGGGGCACTTGACACTACTCTAATGTGACTGTTCACACTGTACACACCTACACTGGCTACGTGGCCACACATTCACATGCATGCTGGTCGCTAGTCCCTGGTCATCCCATCTCTCATTCCCTCTTCCTGTCAGGCTGCCCTTAGTTTTAAGCCCCAGGTTGCTGGCTAGGCCCAATGCGCAGGAGCTCACACCCTTGTGGGAATGAATAAGTGAGTCTGTGAGGGAGGAACCTTGCCTGCACCTGCTTGTGGAGCAGGTGGGGTACCCACATCACAGGAGCAGATCATTCTAGGGTACTTACTCTGTCCAGTTCCTCTCACTGCAGCTGGACACCTGCTGACAAGTGTATGTACCACTCTGCCAGGCTTTGTCCTACTTGTTGAAAGCAGGGTAGGGACACCCCTCCCTCACATGATACATTCCAGTAGGGAGGTCATAAGACCTGTGAGGATGTGGCTCTGAGACTGTGAGACCTAGTTCCTGATGGCCTACCATTCTGTAGCCATAACTTGGCATGGGTGCTCTGGTGCCATGGATGATTTTGAGATTTTACCCTTGGCAAATCCTGTGAGTTCAATGGGGTGTCTCAGTTTGACCTGAGGCTTCTTGTTTCTTTGTCCAACAGAAGGTATAGTATGGGTGGCCAAGATTAACTAGACTCTGGTTCCCTCTGCTAAGTTGTGCTCATCTGAACTATAGGGGAGAGGAAACCCCTCCTTTGCAGACACTTTGGATCTGTAGCAGCAGGGCTACAGAGTAGAGTTTAGGAGCACTGAGCTCCAGTCGATATCCCTGAGTCTCCCCCTGGCTGGGCCTTGCCACTGTACCCTAGGCAGAGGCTTCTGGAGTCCCTGATATGGTCTGGTAGACGGGATTGAGTTTAAGCCTTGGCCTGAGACACCTGCTGCCTGGCATGGCCCTCCCCCTCCCTCTACACTGGTATAATTAGCCCCACAACAGGTGCCATGGATCGAGTGCCTGGCCCAGCCCTAACCCAGTGATGCCCGGCCTCAGCCGACCTGCCTTCCCTGCTAGCCTGGGCTCCTAGCCCAAGCCCTATCCCATGAGGTCCCCTGAGACCTCAAGCCCCACCCACCTTCCTCTGCTCCAAACACACCCACTGGAGTAGAGACAAGCAGACAGAGCAGACAGGCAGAGCCCCAGCAGTAGCCTGGCCTCAGACTCTGGGAATCCCCAGCAGGCGCTGGCCCTGGCCCTGCCCTCAGTGCATGTCCAGGTGGAACAGCTCTCGCCTGGTGGCCTCGTCATTCCAGCAAGCTGCTGGACCTTTAGCTCTGAGACCTGGTGGGCAGCTTACAGGGTCAATGGGCTCTCACTGGGCTGTATTTGGCCCTCCTCTCTGTGTGTAGCCATAGTATCCACTTGGTCCTATCAACTGTTATTCTTCCCCTAGTGCAAGAAGAAGCACACACTGCTGTGTCCTGACTTTGCCCGCAGGGGTATTTGTCCCCGTGGCTCCCAGTGCCAATTGCTCCATCGTAACCAGAAGCGACATGGCCGGCGGACAGCTGCACCTCCTATCCCAGGGCCCAGTGATGGAACCCCCAGAAGCAAGGCCTCAGCTGGCCATGTACTCAGGTGACAGATCAGTGGGTGCTGCATATGTGAGTTTATGTGAGCTAGAGGTGGCCCATTCCTGCTCTAAGGACATTTAGGACTCTCTGGGATAAAGTCTTATTCCAACACTGTGGGCTTTAGATCCAAAATGGAATCTCAGTTGGAGGCAAGAGCTCCTAAGATGCTTACATTCTGGATCCCTGAATGTGGACAGAGTCACAAACACTCCCATGCATGGAGGCTTTCAGAGACCCACTCATGAGAAGGGGAGTGAGGTCCCTGGAGGATAGGGCTATCAGAGTTGTGCCCATATCCTATGGGTTATAGGGATTCCCTACAGATGAATACCAGGCTCTAGAAGGTGAGGAATGGAGCTGGAATTGCATAGGCATGAAAGTCTTTGGAACCAGCCTGTCCTTGGACGGTAGGCCAGCCTTAGATCTGTATAGACATGCCCAGAGGCCTCTAGGGTTGGTATAGGGGTAAGGGGCTAGGAGCCCTGATATAGGTTAGGTGCCGTGCAAATAATTGGCAAGCACCCTCTCTCTCCAGTATCACCCACCTTCACTTTTGTTCCCCCTTTCCTGCAGGAAGCCTACTACTACTCAGCGCCCTGCCAGACAGATGTCTGGTGGTATAACTTCCAGAACTGAGGCCCCAGCCTCCCCTCCTCCCTCCCCAAGGGTATTAGCCTCCACCTCTACCCTGTCTTCAAAGGCCACTGCTGCCTCCTCTCCCTCCTCTTCCTCTACTAGCTCCCCCACCCCTTCCTTGGACCAGGAAGAAGCTGTCTCTGGGACAGATGGGACAGGCTCAGGAACAGGCTCCAGCAGCCTCTGCAAGCTGCCATCCTTCATCTCCCTGCATTCCTGTCCAAGCCCAGGAGGCCAGACTGGGCTCCAGGCTCCCAGGAGCCCCCGTGCCAAGGACTCAGGTGAGCAGTTTGGCCCCTCCTGGCTCTTTGTAAACGTAAGCTCAGAATGACATCTCTGGGTGGGGCCTGGGAGTTAGTGTACTGGTTGCCCTGGGCAGGCCAGTGAGGAGCAAGCACAGCAGTGGCCGCCTTGAAGACCACCCCAGCGAGGGCTGATTTAATTAGAAAGCACCCATTTCTGTTAATTTGTTCTGGAAGATCACCGCACACTCCTGGAGAGAACAGATGTTCCCTCTCCCCAGTGAGTGTTTGGGGCTTGGTAAATGGCTCCACTCAGCCTTGTTTAGGAGAGAAAAGAGGATTTTATGACTGCAAACGACCCTTTCTGTAAACATTTTACAGCTCTCTGCGCGTTTGAGTGACGATAAACCCCACGCAGCTCGGCGGGCTGCACATTTTCGACCATACGGCTATCATTTTATTGTCATATTTCACGGCTGTAACATTAATGGAAGATGCTTGCTGCAGGCTTCTCTAACGGCCCCACTGAGCACACTGAAGTGCTTGCTGGAGGGGCTGCCTCCTGGTTCCATCGTTTTTCTAGGGTGCAGATGATGATACCAGGCCCTTGCCCAACTGGAACTTAGATGGGACAACAGTTCCTTCCATGTATGTGGCACTGTCTGGGGAGCAGCTGGGGAACCTGAGGCAGCATGTGTTTTTTAAAGACCAGGAACCCAGAAGTTAATCCCGGGAGGAAAGGAGTCGCAGGGTGTGAGTACCCTGTATGTAGGTGGGGCAGACTAGAAAGGGGCTCCAGAAAACTCATGAGGCTTGTTCAGCCAGGAAGGGAGCTGGAGGGCCAAGCGCAGCTGAGCTGGTGACAGTCTCTGGCAGGAAGCCTGGCTCTGCCTGTTGAAGCAGCCTAGAGGACAAATGGGGGCTAACCTGGCCGAGGCTGTTGAATCTGCAGGCCCGGGCCCAGCTGTTGGGCCTCATTCCTGTCTTTGGCTGACTGGACAGTGAATGGAATTAACATCCCTGAAGAAGGGAACCCGCCATGACAGAGGCCTTACAGGGGCCTGTGGGCCATGCCACAGAGCCACATTGACCGTCAGGACACTGGCACCTGGGAGAGTGACACAGAACATTTATGAAAAGAAAGCTGCCACCAGGCAGGAGCCCTCAGGATAGTCCACTCCAGGGACCCTTTGCTTCCGGCCCTTCCTGCCTTCAGACACTGTCAGCTTCTACTGGTCTTACTCACCCCACCCCTTTGGAGGCCACCTGCTCACACACCTCAATTTTCCATGTGGAAAGCACACCGGCCTTGTCTGTGTCTGGCAGCCGTGCTCCCAGGTGTGAGTGTGGCATGTGCCTGCATGTCTGCACGCACTCAGTATTTATAGCTCAGCCTGCAGAGTGTTGTGGCTCCCACCTGTGGGCCCGCCCACTGTACAAGGGCTGCCTGGCCCTCCTAAGCTGCCGCTCAGCCCAGGAGGACCTTGAACTTGCAGAATCCTGGTCCCTTTCCTCTCTCTCTGCTCCTCAGGTCCTGGCTCGTGGCAGGGACTGAAGAGGTAGATGAGACCTGGAGACTGGCTCCTTGCAGACCTTTGCTCACAGGCCTGGGCTGGTAGTTTTCCCAGGCCTGAGCCTCAGCCAGAAACGTGGAGTGGGGAAGCTCCTGCTGGGCTGGAGAGGCTTGATGCTTGACCTTTGCTCTCTATATAGGGAAGCCGCTACACATCAAACCACGCCTGTGAGGCTCCCCGGGGGACCAGCCCGCACCTACCTCAGACCCTCACCCCTGGAGAGGATGGAGGCTCTACCCACCACTGCTCCTGAGGAGAAGCAGCCTGCCACTGAGCCCAGCTGGGGCTATAAGCAGGGATATAAGCTCCTCCCGTTTGGCTCATAGCCTCTGGAGGCCTTTGTGTGCCCAGGCCTTGTTCTCCCTCAAGCCAAGGCCCTGTCCATTCCCTGTTTCTTTTTCTCCCCTCCTCCACTCCTCTCCTCCAAGGCACGCAGCCTCACTCTAGGATTTGTCCCTGGCTCCCCACCCATCAGGGTGCCATGTGAGGTTTATCCCAGCCTGTCTCCTGTGGTGGCAGTGGCAGTAGCTGTAGGACTGGTGCCCCCAACCCTCCCTACCCAGGACTCCTGCCCAGGGAAGAGGCTACTGGCCAGGCCTCTCTGGTGGGCATTTTATGTTCAGCAATAAAGGTTTTATCCTGTGTCTAGTTGGCCTGTCTTGACTACCACACAACCCCAGGACTGTGGACACAGAAGGGAGGTAAGAGTATGTCCTGCCAACTCTGGTGCGGCTTAGAGGTTCAGGGCAGCCTTTCCTTTTGGCCCGGTCAATGTAAATGGGGTTTGCTGGGTTGTAGGTTATAGTGTGAAGTTACATGGGACAGGTTGGCATGGAGGTACAGGAAGAGAAGGCCTGGCTACCCTGGGGAGGGTCAGGCATGGCTTGGATAGACCTCCTCTCTGCAGGTGTCTCCAGAAGACTAGGTTGAGATCTTGCTTCCTCCCACAGGGTCATTCAAGTGGTCCTTCCAAGAACGAGACATGGATCATTTATGAATTTGTTTATAGGCCCCCAGTGATGCAGGCCAGCAATGTCCTGGTGTCTATACTGATATGTTTGTATAGGTCAGCTACTACTCCATGTTATACTGTAGTGTGTGACACCAATACCCTGTATACGCCCTGCTGTGACTCAGTACCCTAAGCCCCTCAGCCTTTGCTGCACTAAGTCTGTCCTTCAGGGTCCTGGTGACCAATCCACACACAGGTGGCAATGACCTCTGCCCTTTAAGACTATAGGAGCTATAGGTATGCTGTTTCACACTCTACCACAGCCCCCGCCTAGGAAGTGAGTGTCCTCACCCAGGCTTCAATAAAAAACAACTGAGGCTGAGCCATAAAAATGTCCAACATAGGCAGTCTATGTAGCTAGATGCCCCTCACTGTCACTGCATCACATTATCAAAGGCCAGCGGTAGGAATTTCTAGCAAAAAGGTGGGCTCTGAACCTAGACCGGTCTAGAAGAAAAGCATAAGATCCATCAGTGAATAGATCAGAGTCCCCTGATAGTGGAGCCTGGAGCTTGAGGGACAGGGTGGGTTTTCTATTGGCAGCTCCAAGCCAGCCAGGTTCCTTGCCTGGCATGTACTGGGCTCTAGATGCTTTATTGGGGTGTTTCCCTGTGCCACCAACCTTGGCCTTGAGTGGACAGATTAGTTTTTAACTGTCCCTCAGATTGCCCTTCCTCATTGGATAGCCAGGGTCATCACATGAGCACCAGCAGAGGAGATGGGTGTGGAAGAGGCACATGCTGTTGGACCTGTGTCCTGGAGGTGGTGTATAGCTCAGAGGTAGAATGCTTGCCTACAATGTGAGGTGCTAAGTCCACCAAAATGAAGTACCATCTATGCCACAGCCATCCTGTGCCATTGGGCCTATAGGGCCATCCCTGCATCCTCCTCCTCCCCATGCCTCTGGGGTACCCATCTATAAGAATATCAAAGTTTCTGGTCTCCCTCCTCTTCCTGGGCAGGAGAAATAGAAATAAGCAGAGTTGCAGAATACCAGGCTGTGGCACTCACCTGTTCCCTGCTCCCACCTCTTGCCCTATGGCTGATGCTCCACAGGCTGGCAAAGAAACACAGCTGGCTTCTCAGGGTAGGATCCTTGTGCATTCTGGCTTCATTGATATGTTCTAAGTGAGCACACCCTCACTTTTTGTGCTCACTTCCCCAGTGAGCATCACGATAGGTAGGAGTCCTGAATAGCCCAATGGGTACCAATACTCACCTAGTACTGGCATAGCCTGAGACAGCCATGGTAGGTGCTACTCTTCTGGCTGTAACTCACCTTGTGTCCAGCACTTAGCAAGCACCTGACAAGAGTTGCGTACAACCCACAAACCATGCTGCATTGTCTAGAGGGGCTCCACCTCATGGATCAGCATGCAGCTAATCCTGACATGCTCCAAGTCTCATGGAACTGAGACACTGGTGTATATGAGCAGCCCCAGTGGCAGGGCCTGCTGGACAGAGCTATGCAGCAGGAATTTGTGTGCTCCAAACTGGTCCCCTGAGGCTAGCAGGACAGCCTATCTGCCTCCCAGCTGAGGAGCTTTCCAGCTACACTGATCAGAGGGTCCAGATACTGCTTCCTCTAAGTGGAGGGCTCTAGGATAGAGAATGCCCAGAGGTGTATTTATAGAGTTCTGCTTCCATGTGCCTAGAAGAAGCCGTGGAATATGGGGGGTGGGGGTGGGGGTAGGACATGTCACTGGCTGCTACCTGGGGCTGGCAGTGGGCCTCTTGATTGGGCCTACTGCTCCCCAGCTGATCTCCCTTTATAGTCCTTATGGAGCATGCGCCCACTAATGGTGTCTGGATTATAGCCAGGAATGGGGATAAGGATGGGCCCAGTAATGGCCAAGCCAAGGACTCTCATTAGAAGCCTGGGATGCTGCCCTCCATCTTTGCTTGAGACAGAATCTGTCCTTGGCCTATAGAACTCTACCACGTTGTTCAGGCCAGTTGGCCTGCAAGTTTCCAGAGATCTTCCTTTCTCCACTCTCTATCTGGCCATCACTGGGATCACAAGTATATCACCACACAGACCTTTTTACATGGGTTCCAGCAGTTCAAACTCAGGTCTTCATGCTTACAAAACAAGCACTTAACGGACTGAGCCATTTCCGCAGTCCAGTCTGTTTTTAAATATAAATGATCCCAAGCTGCTCTCTTCATCTTAGCTGCCTCTACCTGGAAAATACAGAGCATGTCTGTGGGATGATATTTTTGTTGTTTGGTGATAAAGCCTCATTTATCCCAGTCTACTCTTGAAGTCAATATGTAGGTGAGTATGACCTTGAACTTCTGATCCTCTTACCTCCATATCCCGAGAGCTGGAACTTTAGGCCTGTGCCAGCTCTGAGGTGCTGGAGATCAAACCCGGGGCTTTGTGTATGACAGACAAGCAACTAAGCCATATCTCTAACCTGAGACAGAAGTTTTGAACTTTCTGGCTTGGCATGGTGGGACATAACTGTAACCCCAGTATTCAGCAGGTAGAAGAAAGATTACCTTCAGTTTAAGGCTCTATTGTGCTACATATGGAGACCCTTGTCTAACAAGGGGCACAGTGTTGTTTTTTTGGCTCTGTGTAATCTGACACTCACTGCCTCACCAGGTGGCCACCTTCCCATGAATTAAATACATGACAGGTCACACTTGTACACAGCACAGTGCTTTCTGCTGGGTGATGGGAAGACATTCTACCTACCATGGAAGTCAGATCAGCTTTGCCTGTGACTCATGCCTTGTGCAGTGACCATACCCAGCTGGTGCCATCCAGTAGTTGTTGGAGCTACTGAGCTGAGTATCTGGTGCACTGAGCCCACAGCAAGCCAGTAGCAAGCAGCGGCACTGGGTAGTCTCTGGAGGTAGGTGCTGCTGGTTGCTGGGGGGTGGATGACGGATAACTCATCCATCACTTCTTACAGCCCAGTTCCTCTGCCCAGAGCCCTTGAGGAATCCCTGAGCCAAACATGGCCTCTTAGGCGCCTCAACACCCCCCCCCCCCAACCCGCAAGTCTAACCTTGATCTAGCTGCCCTACCACTCTGCCAAGCAGTCCCTACCACCCCTGCTTTCAGGGTTTACCCTTCCCTCACTCACTTCTGAGGTTCCCCTGTCTCTTCAGCTCTCTCCACATTTCACTCAGTCAACCCAGCAGCTACTAGCCAACAGCAAGTCAGCAACTGTCCTAGAGTCAAAAAAAATACCCTGTCCTACCTAGATGAACCACAGCTCACTGCAGCCTAGGAAATGCCAACCGAAGCCCTTGTGGGCCCTGCCTATGTTTCTGACCTGACACACCCTGAAACAGTTGAGGGAACATGTTCTTTTTGAGGTGCTAAGCCTGTGATGGCACACTGGAAGGGAATCAACATATCCTCCTTTTTCTTTTCTTTCTTTTTCCGAGATAGGGTTTCTCTGTGTAGCCCTGGTTGTCCTGGTACTCGTTCTGTAGACCAGGCTGGCCTCGAACTCAGAGATCTGCAACTCTCTGCTTCCCAAGTACTGGGATTAAAGGTGTGTGCCAAATCACCCACACCAGGAGTGGGGCCGAGAGGAGGCAGGCTGCCCAGTCTCATCTCCCTCCTCAGCATCTTTTTTAGTATGCCCAAGGCCACATGAGCCAGACGTGTAGCTCGTCCTTGCGGCCCTGAGCTTCTGGGACACAGGCTGAGTGCCCTGGTCCAATGCCTTTGCCAGGCTGCAGGTGACATAGAGAGCTGAAACTCTGGCTCACTTGATGAGACTTCATGCTCTTAATTCAAAAGCTCCCTTTGGCCACAGGTATACCTGATATAGGTCATCTTGGACAAAGCCATTTGCTTTTCACAGCCTTGTTTTCTCATCTGTAGAATGGACATGATTACACTGACAACTGTGGCTACCACCTCAGCACTGTAGAATTCCAAAGATAACATTCCACCAATGGTTCTCTGAAGCCTCCTGTGGAACGGACTGAGGGGAGACTCTTGTAGGGGGTTTCCTCATGCTTTTTTTTTTTTTTTTTTTTTTGTTTCTGAAGACCAAGCCCTGTACAGATGAATGTGAAGGTGAGGAATGTCCAGACACTGAGGGAAGGAGCTATTCACTCCAAGCTGCTAGGCACCCCCTGTAAAATAGCAGGCACCTGTAGAGGGAGCAGACAAACGCGCTGGCACCATGACATCCTGACAGGTATCCTCTGAATATCTTTTCAGGCTGTATTTTCTGTGCACAAATGGTTTATATTTAAGAATTGATTGATTTATTGATTGACTGATTGGTTGGTTGATTTTTGGTTTTTCAAGACAAGGTTTCTCTGTGTAGTCTTGCCTGTCCTGGAACTTTTTCTGTAGACCAGGCTGGCTTTGAATTCCCAGAAATCTTCCTGCCTCTATCTCCAGAGAGGTGGGGCTAAAGACCGGCACCACCATTGCCCAGCTATTATTTTTAATAGTCAGCGGCGTATAAGAATATAGATAATAGGAGAAAACCCCACTCTGGGTCATGCCCAGCTGTTCTTGAGTGCACTCCCTTTCTATCTTGGGTTGGGATCTGGAATTCTGGGGGAGGGGGTCACAGAACTCACATCTTGTCACCCACCCTCCGTGTTCCCCTTGTGGCTTTCTTTTGCTCTGAGTTGGCCTCCCAGTAGGTGTGTAGAGACATTCAGCAAGTGTGAGGGTGGCAATCTGCTCTCCACTTGTCACTCCAACTCACGCCCACCCAGCCAGGAGCCTCTAAACAGCCCCGGTGGGCAGCTGTGCCTTAGCTTCCTTGTAGGCCTTTCCGCAGGCGTCCAGACCCATCAGCCCCATGCATTCAAAGTGCCCTCTACGCTGGTAGTCCCCAAGACCTGCTCCTCTAGCCTGGTGGCCACAGGCATCTGTACGGCTCCACCTACCACACGGCTCAGAGGCCTGCGGTTCCACCGTGCATCCCGCCGCCGGAGGTGCCAGCAACTTTGTTGACTGAATTCCTGAACCCGTCCCAACCACAGGATAAAAATAGCCGGCGCTCCCAGGCAGCTCGGAGTCACCGGTGTCAGGATAGTTAGAGGTCCCCGTTCTGGGGACTCCAGGCCACTTGGGCCTGGTGCGAGACACAGCCGGCTAGGCCACCTAATGAATCTGAGACACCGAGGGAGTCCCCTGGACGAGGGCCTCCTCAGCTCCCCTGCACTCTCTGGCTTTGCGATCCTGGAACCTCAGGATCTGCCACTTAGTCTCGCGCCCTCTGCTGTGCAGTCCCATGCGGCGGCCACCAGGGGGCCCTGCCCACTCCTCTTGCCGGCGGCCCTTCCCCACCCCTTCCCACAGCTGTTTCCCGCAGGAGATTGACAGCTGGGCTCCGGGTTGCCATGGGGATAAGCAAATGAAGGCGGCAGGTCTGGGGCTCCGATTGGCCCGGGGGCGTCGGCCCCCACCTGGGGAGGCGGGCCCAGATGCGCGTCTCTATAAAGGCTTGTGCGGCTCTGCGCCGGGCCGAGGGAGGCGGGGCCGGCCGGCAGCGCGGGAGGGACACGGGGCGGGGCGGGGCGGGGCAGGAGAGCCCCGATCACAGCAGAGCCCGGGGCGCGGCCTCTGCACCCTCCAGGCCAGGACGGTGGAGGAGCAGGAGGAAGAGCGCAGGATCGGGGCCCTGCGCCCGCCCGCAGCGGGCTGGGGTCCGCCCGAGAGGCCTGGCCGGCGGCGTCCCCTGAGCGCAGCCCAGAGTTGACAGCACGAAACTTTTGCTGCGCCCTTCGGCGGCGCGACCAGAGCCTGCGCCCACCGCGGCCCGGGGGGAGCTAGGGGGAGAGAGGCCCGCGGCTCCCCCCACGCTCCCCCGCCGCCCGTCGGGGCGCGGCCGGGCGCGGCGGCGGCGGCGGGGCTGGGGCCCGGGCGATGGCCGCGGAGCTGGCGATGGGCGCAGAGCTGCCCAGCAGCCCACTGGCCATCGAGTACGTCAACGACTTCGACCTGATGAAGTTCGAGGTGAAGAAGGAGCCGCCCGAGGCCGAGCGCTTCTGCCACCGCCTGCCGCCCGGCTCGCTGTCCTCGACGCCCCTCAGCACACCCTGCTCCTCTGTGCCCTCTTCGCCCAGCTTCTGCGCACCCAGCCCGGGCACCGGCGGCGGCGCGGGCGGCGGGGGCAGCGCGGCTCAGACCGGGGGCGCCCCTGGGCCGCCGAGTGGAGGCCCCGGCACTGTCGGGGGCGCCTCAGGAAAAGCGGTGCTAGAGGATCTGTACTGGATGAGCGGGTATCAGCACCACCTGAACCCCGAGGCGCTCAACCTGACGCCGGAGGACGCGGTGGAGGCGCTCATCGGCAGCGGCCACCACGGCGCGCACCACGGCGCGCATCACCCGGCGGCTGCTGCGGCCTATGAGGCCTTCCGGGGCCAGAGCTTCGCGGGCGGCGGCGGCGCGGACGACATGGGTGCCGGCCACCACCACGGCGCACACCACACTGCCCACCACCACCACTCTGCCCACCACCACCATCACCATCACCACCATCACGGCGGCTCTGGCCACCACGGCGGAGGCGCGGGTCACGGCGGAGGCGGCGCGGGCCACCACGTGCGCCTGGAGGAGCGCTTCTCCGACGACCAGCTGGTGTCCATGTCCGTGCGGGAGCTGAACCGGCAGCTCCGCGGCTTCAGCAAGGAGGAGGTCATCCGACTGAAACAGAAGCGGCGCACGCTCAAGAACCGCGGCTACGCGCAGTCTTGCCGCTTCAAGCGAGTGCAGCAGCGGCACATTCTGGAGAGCGAGAAGTGCCAGCTCCAGAGCCAGGTGGAGCAGCTGAAGCTGGAGGTGGGGCGTCTGGCCAAGGAGCGGGACCTGTACAAGGAGAAATACGAGAAGTTGGCGGGCCGGGGCGGCCCCGGGGGCGCGGGCGGGGCCGGCTTCCCTCGGGAGCCCTCGCCCGCGCAGGCTGGCCCCGGGGCGGCCAAAGGCGCACCCGATTTCTTTCTGTGAGCGCCGGACCCTGGGCCTCGCCGCCGCCGGGGACAAGTTTGCGCGGGCCGCCCCGGCCTCGGTTCGGACTTTGAGGCCCCGGACGCGGCCTCCGGCGGTGTAGCCGCAGCTGCCGGGCTCCTCCCGTCCGCCCCGCGCGCCCCGCCGCGAAGCCCCAGCTCCAGGTACCTACTGCGGTGCGCCTCTCCCGCCCGGCCCCGGTCCGAGCATCTTCGGGGTCGCCGGCTAGACTTTGCCGGGGTCCCTCGGCGCCCCGGGAACGGTGAATACGTAGGGAAGGCCGAGCCAGGTCTGACTTCCTCGGCAGCGTCCACTTGTACAGACGTGGAACGCAGTTCTGCGTCCCAACCTCCACCCAGCCGCAGCGGGGCCGCGCCGTCACCAGCTCCCGGTAGCCTCTGCCGGCCCCGCGCTCCTCCGTTGTCTTTCTTTCTGACTCCGTTTCCTTGCCCTGTTTTTACTCCTCCTCCTCCTTTTTAAAAACGGTCATATTTTCGCAACATTAATATTTATTTTGCTTGGTAATTAGAAAACCCGGAGGAATCCCCTGGTCCCCGTGCGCCCTCGGAGATCGGCGAGTGCCCGCATGTGCCCTCCTCGCTCATTCGCTCTGAGGGGTCCGGCCCTGCCTGCCTTCCAGCCCGCTTGTCCCCACCCTGTTCGCTGCTCCCTGTAGAGGAAGCCGAGGAACTTACCTGCGTGTTGGTCCCACTGTCCTGCTATACTCGACTGGGGGAGGGGGGTGGGGGGGTGGCCGTGCTCAGCCGGGTTGGGGCTGGCCCGGACTCCCGCGCTGCTATTTCTCTATGCACCAGATCGTATTTATGACTCCTGGGGAAATATATCTTATTTTAACCTTCCAGAGAAGCGAAAGAATTTAAAAAGTAATGCACAGTTCTAGAAGAAAAATTTTTAAAGAGGAGGTTTAGGCCTGAACCTCCTGGCATGGGCGGGTGGAAAGGTGTTTTTATTTAATTTAAATTGTGTTTCGTTTGTGGAATCTATTTTAAAGCTTGGTCACTTTTTTGGACTAGCCGGAAGAGAGGCCCGGTGGAGGGTGTTCTAAGCTGGGCGCACCGGCTGAGATCTGGTTTTCTGAGGCTTGGCCCCGGTGCTCTGAGGCTCCTTCCGTCTTCTGCTGCTCCCAGGTGGCTCCTGCTGAGCCTTCTGAACAGGACACTAGACAAATCGTTGGGAAAAAAATTTTGTGTTGATGGTTTTTGTTGTGTTCTTTTTTTTTTTTTTTCATTTGTTACGAAACTGAGGAAAGGAAAAAATTAAAAAAAAAATAAATCTGTTTAGATCCAAAAGTCACTGGAGCCTGGCTGTTGTGTCTGTGACTTTCGTTTTTGTACACGTTTCTCTTGGAATAGAAAAATATGAAAGTCTCTGGATTGGGTTTTAGGGGAGCTGGCATGTCCAGATAGGTAAGAGCAGGGAGGAATTGACCAAGAGGCAAATGTGTCTGTCAGTAACCAAGACAGCGTTCTGTGGCTGGCCTTCGAGCTCTCATCCAAGCAGGACAGGGCAGAGGCTCCAGGGCAGAGGCTCCAGGTGGCCTTGGTGGTGACTCCCAAGTGCATTGCAATTGTGTCCTGGTGGCTGGAACAGTCCCAGCCATTCTTGCTAGCTGTCCCTCCCTGAGGGATGGTCCAGCTTCTGTTCTCCAAAGGATGGAAATCCAACTTGGGTAGTAAGAGAGCTCTGAAAAATCTCACCCTGCTCTCTGGGCAGGCGCAAAGTTTTAAATGACAGTTCCCTCTCTCCATCAGAGTAGAGTGTAAAATTCCGAATTTGGCAAGTTTGGAGCTAGCCAGGCTCCTGCCTAGACCTCTGTTCTCTGTCAGAAGTTGGAAGCTCTATATCAGTTGCACAAGCAGCCACAGTCTTGAGAGAATCACCTGAGTCTGAGTCTCGATCCCAAGCCAGAGAAAGGCAGGCCATCTTTGTCGTCCTCCCCGCCCCCCCCCCCCATGCCTACCGCCTTAGAATAAAACTCAGGAGGCCCTGTAGGACCTCTGGCTGGAAGCAACCGCCCCAGTCTTTTTTGGGAGAAAATGTTGGAAAGGGAAGAAACTGGGGGTTGAACCATAAGAACTAATTCGGTGCAAGGAGAGACCTGCAGGTTCCAGCCAGCCTTGCTGGGGAAGTTCACAAAAATTGTCTCCCTTAGAAGTGATCTAAGTTAAGAGAAACTTGACTGCTGGGGCCCAATGACAGGTCCTGGTTAAGAACAGAAGAAGGCTCAGGACATCTCTGTATTGCCCCTCCATTACGCAGAGCCCTCCTCTGTTAGAGGACATACAGAGACAGGTCCAGCCTGAGCCACCTCCACTGGATTTCTTTTGGGGAGAGATGGCAATAGCTGTATCCACCCTACCTGCTCAGCACACTGGCCCTTTGGCCTCTCAGCATCCAGTACTCCAAGGCTTCCCTGTCCCTTTGAGCATCTGGCACTCTGCTGTAGTGCTGCTGGGTGTGGTACTCAGGGGCCACAGGATGCTGCTGAGGGTTTAGGGTTGCCCCATGATCCTGCCCCATTTGTGAGGGACTGGATCTGAGTTCACTCACCTTCTCTTCCCCTCTCTCTTTACCCTGCTTTCCCTCTAGGCATGCAGATGAATGTGGAATTCAAAGATGGTCTTTTCTAGAAGTCTTTTGGGGAGCTCTGGAACCCTGTGAAACCCAGGGGGGAAAGCCCACGTGTGGGAAGTTTCCTTTGGCTTTCCCTTGTCCTGTGCAGGGAAGGAAGCCCTGGCCTGTGAACAAGGGTATGGGTACTCTTACAAAAGCCCCCTCCCCACCCTTTTCTTTTCCTTGAGACAGGATTTTTCTGTGTAGCTTTGGCTGTCCTGGAACACATTTTGTAAGCCAGGATGCCCTGGAATAGAGATCCACCTGCCTCTACCTCTCAAGTGCTGGGATTAAAGGTGGGTGCTACCATACCCAGTTTAGGGCTTCCATTTTCTAAGGAGATCTCTGTGTTCTTAAGGAACTTGCTGTGGATGGAAGGGCTTCAGACATCCTGTTTCCTAGCTTGGAGATTGGGGTGGGCTGTCAGGGACATCCAGGAGCTTTATAGCTCTTTTTAAGATGGGCTTGAGAGTCCTGCAGGGGCCTTGTCCATTCCATGTTAGTATGTCAGGGCAATAGCAGTACCAGGCCCTATATAGCCAGGACCTATTTGGACACTGGGGCTAAAGGGCAATGTGGTTATGGGACTGAGGCAAAGGTGAGCATAGTGCAAGCAATGGGATTAGCCTTCATTCAACTTCATTCACTGTTCATCCAGAGTCTCGCCTGTTCCGTAGATGCTCTAAGAGGCAGTCATGAGCCTGGTTCTCTTGAGCCTCAGAGCAGATCAGGCCCCCGGTCCTCTCCCACCAGCCATTTTGGTCTGAGGACAAGGTGTGGGTTGGGGTGGGGAGATACCTCACTGACAAGGCTGCCGGACAAGATCTGCTCAGCCTACACCCCCACCCTGCACCCAAGCAACACTCCCCACTTCCTTGCCTCCTCTGGACCAGCGGGGCCTAAGATGATTGACAGCAGTCTGGCAAGAGAGCATAACTGTGGCCTGGAGGAAGGTGTGGGGCTGCCTAACCTTTTCCTGTGGTCTGCAAAGATCTCACAACACAGCATGGACCTCAGAAGACTAACTTCACAGAAAAATCTGCAAACCTGGATCCAGCAGTCTTACTGTGCTTCAGGTAGCTCTATCCTTGCCCTGCGGCAAATTCTGGGCAGCCCATTTATCAGCTCCAGAGCTGCCACTTGTGGACCCCCCTCCCACACACACCTCTGTTACAGCTAGGTGGTGCTCTGCCCTCCTCCACTTCCCCCTCTACACATTGAAGCCCTGAAGCCCCCTCCCCATCTCTTATTTATAGATTACTCTAAGGCTGGGGCAAGAAAGGACCCAATCGTCCCCAGCACCCCACAAGGAGGGAACACCATAGGCACATGGACATCGCCTCAGCACACATGGATATGTGCATGCAGATAGCCTGGCCCTGTGCATGTGCTGCTTGGGTTGGGCAAGCTGGCCCAGGCCTCAAGCTAGGGATTTATTCATCCACTAGCTGCTCTGGAAAGAGTAAGCATGGGAACTTTGAGACAGCTGTGAAAGCCATGGTGAAGGGACACCAATCCTGCAGGCTCTACAGCTCTCTTGCTCATCCCCTTCCAGCCCTGTCCTCAGAACCCAGCTGCCTGGTCAGCAGTTCCAGAGGCCAGGGAGTCAGGCTAGGAGCCAGGGAAGCCCTGTTGGGTGCAGGGACTGGGTCTCTGCCACCTGCTCTTCCAGATTCAAGCCCAGCCCAGGCCAAGGTAGAATGGTGGGGCACACCATGACCCATCACCACATTCCTTCTGTCCCTGCCTCCTGCCAGGTATGTCTTGGAAAAAGTGAGAGGTCTTGGAGAGGGGACTTGTTTATTTGAGCATTGATTGAGCATCTACTGGGTGATGTGGGCTCTTCGGAGGTGAACCATTCTGGATATGACAGAGCTAACCCAGAGATCTCCTTCTTGAGAGGCAGATGTGCAGGATGGAGTGATGGGGGTAAGGGAGGATGCAGAGAGCGAGAACCAGGATAGAGTAGCCCAGAAAGAACTTCCCACGCAGAGGGAACTGGGCAGCAGCAAAAACTGGTGGATGTATAGATTATGGGCAATTTCAGAGGAACAGATGAGGATGAGCCCCACTTTCATAGTATGAAACCCCAGTGGCTATATGAACCCAGAAATGCTGCAGGTTCAGAGGCCAGAGGAGGAGCAGGTGACAGACACTGTCAGTGACCGTGGGAAAGAAGAGTGGCTTCCTGGAGCTTTGAGCAGAAGGGGGTATACCCCAAGTCTCAGGGTGTCCTGTGATGGGGGCCAGTGGCTACTAGGAGCCCCAAGTATCCTCTAGGGCTCACTGAGGGGTGTCAGAAGCCAGAGATGCTGCCATTGCTAGCCAGTGAGAACCACCCTGAGACAGAGGTGCAGGGGAGAGGAGGCAAGGCAGATCAGGGTGCCTTGGAAAGATGTGAGGTGTCAGGGGTTAAAGAGTTGTGGGAAGGTGACCCTTGGTCAACATGAGGAAAAAGGAGGGAAATTAGTGTCTGCACACTCTGGCCCAGTATGCTGTGGTGCACTGCCCAGGTGCAGGCTCACAGCCGCTCAGATGCCTGGTAGCACAGCAGAGGCTGAGTAATTTGTGACTGGCGGGCTCAGCGCCTGCCTAATTCACAGCGACACTGCTCAGCTGCTGAGGGCTTGAGCTGTCACAGCCAATTAGCCTGGGGCTGGGGAGATAAGTGCTGCGGGCGGGTTGTGGGGGACCTGCAACCTTAGCAAAGGCTAGAGACCCCGTTCCTTGATGTGAGCATTAAATCACTAACTTTAACCCCCTCAGCCTGGCTCCTCCTGTGCGGCCACCTCTGTGCTGGCTGCTGTGACTCCAGTGCTCTCGTCCACTGACACCAAGGCCTAATGACCTGAAGACAATTAGAATCAGCTCTAGCCTGGGGGGTGATTCCTCCCCATCACCTCTGACAGAAGGATTCAATTCTGCCACCCGTCTGTCCTACCTCCCTCAAGGCTGTCCAGTGGTCAGGTGCAAATCACCAGAGACCTGACCTATCCGCCCCCCCCCCCCCAGCACCTCCTAATAGCAACCTTGTCCTGGCTCACAAGGGCAGCCAGTTCTTTTACTCCAAACCTGGCCTCAGAGATGAGCTAGAGACTAGAGGACTCTGAGTGTGCCAGACACTCATGATCTGCTTGGACTCCTTGGAGTGGTCTGGGGAATGGCAGGCACTGACTATGCTGATGGGGTTGCTGAGGCAAGGAGGGGTCAAGGGCTACTCCATGCTACCTGGCTAGTGTGCTGCCGAGGTAGCTCTAAGACACCCTTAGGGGCCCCTTTTGGTGGTACAGCTGCCCCAGGCTCCACCCTAGATTCTCCTGATTCTCTGGCAAGACCTCCTTAACCCAAGATAGGCTATACCTTGGTGGAGACCATCACCAAGTTTCTTAAAGCAAGGCCATCATTGCTGCAGTCTGGGCAGTGAGGAGGTGTTCTCTTTGCCTTGCTCACCCACTGCCCTGCCTGTTGCCCTGATCTTGCCAGGCTGGCACCTCCTACTCTTTTGCTACAGTTGGAGCAGGGGTGGAGTGGGGGAGTCTATGCTTTGCCAAGGTGGGGTGTGACTGTGGCTGATATGATATGAGAGGTTGCACTTGCACACACACACACACATCTTGTGTATGTTGGTGTGTGAGATGCGGACTGGGCTACCCTAGAACTTGGAGCAGAGCAGTATCCATAGGAACTGTTACGTCAGAGCAGCAGGTAAGTGTTGCAGTCAACAGGGGGCAGTGCGAGGGGGCGTAGCTCAGTTCAGAGGAGCATCAAAGATGCAGAGGTGAGTCGGAAAGAGTAAGCAGGAATGCAGAGGAGAGGAGAGAGAAAGAAGGATTGGGAGAGAGGATGGGGGAGGAAGAAACGGAAGGGGGTCGATTGAGGTGGGGGGGGAAGAGAATGGAGAAGGAAGGGGGAGGAGGGGTGAGAGAAGGAGAAAGGGGGAGAGGGAGGTAAAAAGGAAGGAAAAGAGGGACAAGGAGGGCCTAGAGAAAGAAAGGGATGGGTGAGAGAAGAGGGGTGAAAGGCTAGGGGGGAGAAGACAGAGGAAAGGTGGCTGGGACGGTGGAGAGGGGGAGGGGCAGGGAAGAGCAGAACCAGAGGTAAGAAAGGGGAGCCTGACAAGGAAGGGGGATTCAGCTCAGGCGACTTACTGGGCATCAGCAGGGCACCTGCTTCTCTACCAGTCAGGAAGGCAGGCAGAGCTGTGAGGAAAAGGGGTGCAAGCTCTGCACCCACAGCAGCTTCTGGCCATCTGATGGATAGTTCCCATCATTCTAAGCCCTATATGATGGAAGCCACTATAGCTGGATCCTCTTCCCTCTGTAGCCTCGGAGATGGAGTGGGCCAAGGGCCCCCCCCAATGGTCTCAGCAGGGGAGGATACACAACCTTCACATCCTAGACAGTCAGGCTAAGCCCACTCCCGGCTCTACCACATCCCATCAACAATGACATTGAGCTGTCCCCACCCATCCCTTCACAGGGGGCCATGGTAAGAACCTGCAGAAGGTCTCTCCAAAGTCCTTAAGCACTCTGAAAAGCCTTGACAAGAGAGGACACGAAACTGCTGTGCCAGGGTGGTCTCCAATCCATGGTGAGAGATATACCGGCCATGTTTATGGGGTACTTGGAGAGCTAGGAGCGTAGCTATCCTATGGGTAGCTTGACTTCTGGTGCTGGAACCCAGGAGTAGCCTGTCGGTAGGGAGGATGCTTAACTGAGCTCTGTCCATGCAATAACCACCTTCACCTTCCTGCAGGAGCTGCTATGTCCAATATGAGCCTGTCCCCTGTGGGTCCTAGCCAGCAGGCAAAGCCCAGCCCTGACCAGCCTGAGAGTGGTGTTCTGGGGATCGTCTACCCTAACCTCTTAGGGTTTTTTTTTTGGGGGGGGGGGTGTAGATGGTTTGAAGACACTCTGGAGCCCTGGACTTAGGGTCACACGGAAATCAGAATCCAGGTAAGCACGATCATTAGAACCCAGAGAGAATTACTCTACAGGAATTCACAAGACAAACCCAGAGATAGTCACAGACCCCACTATCTGGCATATTTTAAACATCAAACCCATACCCACACATTAAACAACATTGGAGATGCATTGTGTGGTGACATACAAGCAAACGTCGCTTATTCTTACCTAGAAAGGCATTTGGAGAAAGGCCATTCTCAGGCTCATCTGCAGCCCCGGGGCTAGAGTCCCAAGGGCCGAGGGGAGAGCCATGCAGGAGGGCTTCAGGACCCCTTCTGCTTAGCGCTCCTGTTCTTGAAGACAACGACAAAGGGGCAAGAGATGGGCTGCTGGCTAGAGTCACCCACAGTTTTTCACATCTTTACTTTGAAAACCTGCAATGCACAGTGAACAACACAAACTCCGCTAACAGAGAGTTGAATGGACAGACTTAATAAAGCAGACAAAACTTATTTTTGAGATAGAGTCTCATGTATCCCTGGCTGGTCTTGAACTCTGTATAACTAAGGATGACCTTGAATTTCTGACCCTCTGGCCTCTACCCCCACCCTCAGAGCTGGTGTGTGCAACCAAACCAGGTTAATTTAGAGTTGGGGAGTGAACCCAAGTCTTTGTTCATCCTTGCACTGTATTGATTGAACTACATCCTTAGTATTGCAAATTGAATTTCTATTTTATGAAAATCCAGAGGTTGGTGGTCCAGGACTGCTTCCTGAAGCACTCTGATATTCAGGCTTCTTCTCCCTGGGCCTACATTCTCCAAGTCTTGTGGTCCAGACATCACATCTATCTTCTAGGAAGGAGAAAGAAACCATTGCTTCTTGTATGTTGTTGGGGTTTTCTGTTTGTTTTGAGAAATGTCCGTATATAGCCTAGACTGGTCTTGAATTCACAGTTTAGCCAAAGACTTCCTGCCAATCTTCCAGTGAAGGCCTGGGAAGCTGTCATATGTTAAGGAAGACCTATCCACCTCTGTCTTGTGGCCAGAAGTCAGCCGCATGGCCTTTCCTGGCTGCAAGGAAGCTCAGGAACCATAAGTTTTAGCTGTGTGTGAAAAGGTCTTAGAAAGGAGAATGAGTGATCTCACAATTCCATCCAGGAACTGAAACCAAGGCTTGGGAGATGGGAAGAGTAGAAGTAGAAGGTCAACCCAGCTGAGAGGGTGAGAGAATGGCTTGGCTTTCAGTGTGTACGATGTCACCTGGGTAAGGGCTGCAGGCTATGGACCTTCCTGCTTTAGAGAAAGCCCCAGTCAAGCCAGCCACAGATGTACTCCAAGATTTTCCCACCCACAACCAAGTCAGTGGGAGAGAACTAGAGTCTGTGGACCAGAGATGGGAGGAGGGTGGTGACAGGATAGAGGGATGCATGGATGGTTCAGAATGGGTCTGTAGATATATGTATGCATGTATGTATGTGTGCATGTGTGTATGTATATATGTATGCATGCATGTATGTATGTGTAGATGCACGTGTGTATGTATGCACACATGCATGCACGCACATGTGTGTGTGTGTGCATGGATGGATGAGTGTATTGATGGGTACAATGGTGGATTGTTGGGTAGGTGAATAAATGGATGGGTATATGGATAGATAAGTGGATGTATGGGAAGATGGTTGGATAGGTGAATGGACAGGCAGATGGACGGGCAGATGGATGGAAGTGGATGAATGGGTGGGTGGACATGTAAATGCATGAGGGGTAGACATGTGCATAGGTGAGTGGAACTAGTAGAGAGGCAAGCTGGATGGGAAAGTAGGTATAGAGAGCCACAAGCAGCTCCAAGTTCACATAGCAGGTCTCCTTCCTGCCACGCCCACCTCCCTCCTTATTGACCCCTTCGAATCTCACCCACTCGTGTCCAGAATGCCTACGGCTGCAGTGTACGAAAGAGCCCTTGTCTAGCTATCATTTCTCTCTGCTCTTCCGGTCATCTGATTTACCTGCTGGTCTCCAGCACCTGCCCTGACTGTCACACTGTTAGCAAGGGAGGGCAGTGTGTTTACACTATGGCTCCTGAGCCTCCCAGAGAGCCTGGCCTGAGAAAGATGACAAGATGACCAGCAAAGGCTCCTCCCACTTCCACTTAACCACCTCCCTCCGTTCTTCAGTGCTCAGAACATCGTCCGCATAGCTGTCCTCTACTTGCATTGGGTAGCATTGCTGGCCGTGAACCCCTCCCTCTTGTGATTTGTCCCCCAGAGGGCTTTCCCTGTTTCTTCTGGTGAGATGACACTGTCTGCCCACTGTCAGTTTCCCTCTGTACCCCTCCCACCAGTAGGGTCTGGATCCCACTTGTTATTACCAGACTCTCAGCATTTGGAGCTTTCCCCTAGCCACGTTGGATTTGGGCGAGCCAGTCTGTCTGGAGGCTCACTCATTGACTCCTGCAAGCCAGGAGGCCCCTGCTCCGTCCTTCTGTAGGGTTTCTTTGAATCCCTGACACTCAGGTTTCTACTGCAGGTGCAGCGAGGTGGACCTCCTGGATCATCCTTACATTTTAATGGTATCCCCACTCTCTGTCTCTCTGTCGTTCATCTTCTAATCTTGCTGCTGAGTTCATTTTCCCGTTAAACTTTCTCTGGCTCTATGATTGTGAATCTCCCCTATTGCTAACTCAGCCATGTCTAGATTCTTCGACTTTGGGGAGATGTGTGTGACTTTATTCAGCCTCAAGTCTTTTATAATAGTACTGCTGACCTCTGGGGTCACATAGGGAAGGGCGGAGCATCCTTGAATCTTTCAGAGTCTGGGTCTCGGGGCTTGTGCTGTTATTGTGTTCTGGTTTTTCAGGCTCCATTTCTCTATTTGGTCTGCTCTATATAGGGAACATTTATTTATTTACTTATTTACTTACTTACTTACTTTATTTATTACTTTTTAAATTATGTACATGTCTGTGTGTGTGGTATGTGCACATATGTGCAAGTGTCCTGCAGATCCTCTGAAGCTGGAGTTCCCAATAGTTGTGAGCCACCTGACAGTTCCTAGTGTGGGTTCTGGAAAACAAACTCAGATCCTCTCAAAGACCGGTATGTATGTGCTCCTAACTGCCAAGCCATTTTCCAGCCCCACATTGTAGCTATTTTATCACCTGCCTGTTACCTGCTCATGGTTAGCTGTCCTGAATTAGTTACAAGTAAGACACAGCCTTATGACTTCCTGGAGGAGGCCAGGTGTTGAGGTAGAGTCTCCCCAACAAGGTGCCAGCCCATGGTCTGCAGCTTCTTGGAGATCACTTGTTGCCAGTGGCTGGCCGTTTCTCTGTGGCTGTGGGAATCTCTCAGAGGAGGCTTCTCCACCCTTCTTCCCAGGTGAACAACTCTTGGTATCCTTGCTGAGAGGAAGAGAGGCTGAGTCTGGAATGTAACCAAATCCCTTCTGTTCAGTGAGGGCCTCCTGCTTGTCTTTAGTAAACTTGGTCTCAAGAGTCCCCAGGAGCCAGAGGGAAGGGGTCTGGTGGAAACCATAGAGGTCCATCAGAAGCCCTTGGTTCACTGTCCCTTTGCCCTTAAGAGTCTCTGCCACCTTTCAGCTTACCCTTACTCCCCACAGACTATTATTATTACTATTACTATTACTATTATTATTATTATTATTATTATTATTATTATTATTATTACTACTATATTATTCTTCTCTCCAGACTCTACCTTTTTGGTGGTATTTGGGAGACTTCGGGCCTGCGCTCAGGCCACTGTGTCTAGAGGATGTCTAAGATCTTGGGATTTGCAAGACATGGACATTGTTCCAGGAGCACAGGACAGGGTTTTCTGAAGGCTTTGGGGTTCTGGATGTGGGGGTTCTGGATGTGGGGCTGAGGAGCAGATGTAGGATCTGCCTGTAATAGGCCTGAGGCAAGCCACCCTTCACACCACTCTGGGGCAGCCCAGCGAGCTGTGGTGCTAAGGCTCTGGCTGCTGCCCACTGGCCATCCCCTGTCCCCATTAAGGGACAATAGGGAATAAGCACTTTTCTTTCTTCATTTCCCCTGCTGTCTGCTAATATCATCTTGATGATAATTTCTTTTAATGGGCTATTTGTGGTAATTATGATACACTGGGTGAGTAATTGTGTGTGACTCTGAGCAGCCACCATGGGCATGGGAGGTCCATAGGCCTCTACACTCCTGGCCTGCCACCACCCGCAGCCCTGGCCTCTTGGCTCTGCTGAGGTTGTTCGAGACTCTGCACCTCCCCAACCCCCCTGCCCCAAGCTTGGGCAGAGATATAGGCTTGGAAAAACGTGTGCTTTCTGCTGAGGATTTCCCCTGGGGTTGAGGGACAGTAAAGGGAACTTAGTTATAGATGGTGCCAGGGCCCTCTGGTTTCACGGTGTATTTTGGCTAGCCTGTTTACTCTAGTCTAGCTACAAAAAGCACTGACACCTACCTAGTGCCTCAACTTGCCTTTGGGGAAGAAGGTCACTCAGATGGGAGTTTCAGGCACAGTAGGAGTCATGCAAGGTAGACACTGGGGGGACTTTCTCTCCTGGCCTCCTGTGTGGGGGGTGCTTTTGTATCATAGCGGTTTGTTTCTGCCCTCCCCCGAGACTCCTGCCTCTTCGATGAGTTCTGCCACTCTCTTTGTCAGCTGATGGTGGTCTCTCCAGGTCTCATCACTGACAGGCCTCCCATGCGCTAACATGCCAGCTCAAGTAGACCTCCATAGTCAGCCAGGGTCCTATCATGAGGTTTTCTATCCACACGGGAGAGATCAGGAAAGTCTGGGAAGCCCCAAGAACCCATCCAGCCTCTGATCAGGTCTCCTGACTCCCAAACACCCTCCCAGAACACTTTGGACAAGGGGAGGCCTTGACATGCTGAGCCCATGTTCCCGGGCTAGAGTCCCGAGGGCATTGATAGGCAGAGCTCTGTGGGGCAGGGTGGGTTGCATAGGCATCATTCTCAG
>JADRCH010000202.1:177892-214278 GCA_019843965.1 Rhynchomys soricoides | reverse complement strand
CACCACCACTGTAACTACCACCATCACCATCTCCTTTACTCTCTCCACCACCAGCATCACCACCACCACCGTTTCTACCATCACCACTGCATGTGTGAGGCCTTGGGTTCAATCATCTGCCAATCCCTTCGCCCAAACACACAAAGAAGAGCAAAGCTGGCTGTAAGATGGTACCCACATCTGCTCCTTCCGTGGTGCCCTATACATGACAGGATAAAGCAAGGCAAGGAAGGGGCGTGGGGCTCAGATTACTGTGATGTAGCAATCCCAACCGCAGAGGCAGCCCTGTACTTACTATCCTGTGGGCATGAAGAGCTGACATCTAGTTTTCCTCAAAAAAGAAAATATATGACTGTGACTGGGAAGGTGAGATCACAGTGCTACTGCTCCTCACAAGGGCTTGTGTGCTAGAAGCTCGGACCTCAGCAACGCTCCATGAAAGATGCTGGGGCCTTTAAGAGGTGGAGTCTAGAGGGTGGTCCTCAGATTTTGGAGGGCTTTTCTAGGCAGAAGAGGCTGGTAAGTTATGTAGGGAGGGGCTGGGGACACACACACACGTACACACACATACACATACACACACATACACACACACATACACACACACATGGAGACAGACAGACACAGAGACAGACACACACAGAGACAAAGAGACACAGACAGACAGTCACACACACACAGAGAGACGGACACACATGGAGACAGACAGACAGAGACAGACACACACAGAGACAAAGAGACACAGACAGACACACACACACACAGAGACAGACACACATGAAGACAGACACACACAGAGACAGACACACATAGACACATAGACACAGACACACAGACAGACACAGACAGACAGACACACACACACACACAGAGAGAGAGAGAGAGAGTTGAGGAGCTGCTTCCTGCTGCCTGCCCTCTTCCACCAGCCTTGCCAGCCCCGTGGTCTGTGATGACAGTTTTTTTCATGTGCCTGTTCTGGTCAATAACCCTCAGCTCCCGGAGAAGGCTGACGGCACTGCCCCCTCTGTCATAATTAAGCTCATGATGCCTAATTAATTGAGTGGTCAGGATACTAATTATTGTCTTTATTGAGACTGGAGGAGGGTGAAGGGCAACCTTGGCATTGAGCACCCCCTGTCTGGCGGCTTTGCTCTTGAAGTCCCCCCAAAAGCTCCAATGCCAGCCTCAGCTTCTGCCATCCCTTGGGGACCCACTCTCACCCCCAGAGCCTCACCCCCATTCCAGCCCTAGTCTTTTCTCGTGGTTCTGGTTCTGGGTCTCAGAATATGTCTTCTCTGGTATTAGTCATCAGGTCCACTTGTGCCTCTCTGGGCTCCCGCAGGTAGCCACAGTGGCCAGCAGATAACGGTGGCTTTACTTTACAACTTGGCGCTTCTTTAAGCAGCCCCCTCCCCCGCCCCCGTTCCCGCGCCCCCTCCCCCCTCCGGCTCCAGGAATGCCTGGAGGGACTGAAGGCTGATGACTGGGGAGGAGCCAGGGGTTGGGGTTGGCTTAGAGCCTTCCCTCTCTTCTCATCCAGCCCACAACCAATGGGTCTATTTCCACTCATCTTAGTCTCAACCAGGGTACTGGCAGGTCACACCTTTTCTGGGCTCACATAGGCTGATCACATTACTACCTCTTTGAGATAGTAATGACAAGCTTGTTGGGAGTTGCCGGGAGAAGCCCAGCGTGATCCAACAGAGAGCCCTGCAAGGCGCTGGCAGCTGGGGGAGAGAGGCAAGGAGAGAGTGGGGAGTCCTGGAAAAGTTGGGGAGGGATGAGCCTGGAGAATGCCCTCAGCTGGCTTCTGGGTGGAGCATCTTGGGCCTCAGGACACTGTTGAGGAGCAGTTAAGCAGTGGGGATTAGGGAGTTCTCACACCCCCGCAGGGGTCAGCTGGGCTGGGGCAGACTGGTGCTTGGACCGGATTTTAGCTGAGGTGAAGGTCCAATCCTTGGAGATTGGGAGGACCAAGGCGAAAGGTCTCGTGTTGGAAGACAGGACCCTGGCATTTGCCGCTCCCTTGCCCTCCCCCAATCTCTGGCATTGGTACATCCTCCGCCCAGAGACAGTACATCGAGGAAGAAGGGACCCACATCGCAGCCTGGGCTCGGGGACTTGGGGCTTTGGGGACAGGGTGGGAGCGCAGGCTTGGCCCAGGTCGTGGCCTGGCGCGGTTCCATCGCCGACAGATGGCAGCATGTGAGGGGGTCCGGGCGCAGCAGAGACGGGTGTCAGATGGCGCCGCCCGAGGAAGCGCAGGGGCCCTGGGCTCTGCGCATCTGGAGGGGCTGCGTGCCCGCTGCGCCGCGCGGGTGGCAGGGGAGGTGACACGATGAACTGCCACCGCTAGTGCCCCGGGCTGTCCCAACCCTGGCAAGTGGGATGAGGTGGGAACCGCGGATCACACAGCTGTCTGCAAGCAGCTGTGCGCCTTTGGAAGACAACCCTTGCGCACGCGCTCAGGCCTGTGAGCGCGGGGAACTGTGCTGGGGGGACTGAAGTACAGAGCTAAAGGAAGAGGATGTTTGCGGATGTGCACCATCGAGTTCACAGATCCCCCACCTCACTGTTTACAGCCCACTTACCTGCTTGCAGCTGACCTTGTGACCCATGACTTGAACACTATAGTACAATGTGGGCGGAGTAGAGATCGGATCCCAGGAGATTGGGGAACAAAAGTAATTTCAGTAGCAGAAACATTGAGGTGGGGACAAGTTCCTGTCCCTCGGGAGCTCTCTCTGATCTGAGCTTTGTGTACCTAACCGAGCTGCTATGACTTTGTCTCTTGCTAGAAAGCAACCCCTTCTTTGAGTCTGGTGCCAGAAGTCCCTCACTAGGTATTCTGAAGAAGTGCTTTGGTTTACAGCAAGCTGAGGGCGCAGTCTAGCTGGCACAGTGCAGAATGGGCTCTATATAATCCAGGCAGATGCTTCCTGAAGATTGGATTTGGCCCTGCAGTGAATCCCTCTGCAGGGGATCACCGAGGAATGTCAGATGGGACAGTTGGACAATTTCAGAGACCCCTCCCCCTGCCAATCAGACTAGGGAACAGCACTAAGACTTGACCAAATGTGCAGGTGGTGCCATCTCTCCCTAAAATCCTGGGTGCTGGACTCCCCCAACAGAAGGGCAAATCTTTTTTTTTTTTTTTTTTCCAGACCAGATAGAGAGCCTGCTCGGGGTGGGATTAGGGCACAAAGCACAGGACTGAGCACAGGAAGCCATTGCATGGCTGTGGAAGGGAACCATGGGGAAATAGACAGGAGTTATCCTTGCGTTGGTGGCTCTAGGGCCTAAGGGAGCTGAACAATTGTCCATAGTCCTTGCCATTCCAGGGAAGGACAATGGCCTTCATGGCTAGATCCCAGGAGAGAGCAAGGGACCTCAGATCGGGGCAGCACACAGCAGGGAGCAGCACACAGGAGTTCCGTGGCCAGCAGAGCTGGAGTAGAGATCCTGAAGCCTCTGTCTTCTGCCCATTCCCCTCCACACAGAGAGCAGGGGCTTCTGGACAAAAGTCTATGAAGACAGCACTCTCCCCTATCATAAAGTGCTCACTGCAGAACTCAGGAGCACATACAGAGTTCTCCCTATTCAGTCCAAGCAGCCAGGAGGCATCCCCACTAGAAGGACAGAGGCAGTGGTCTGGGGGCTGGGTCGGGACTCCTCCCAGAGGCATCCATCCCACCAAACCTTGCTGGGGAGGGGGCTAGTGGCATCAATGTCAATGAGCTGGAGGATACTGTGGGGACAGGTCCTAATGTCACTGCAAGCCCTGTGGTGGGAGGGCAAAGTAATTGGATCAGGTTGCAGAAGAACCTGGAAGCTTAGGCATGGCTCTACCACTAGACAGACATCATGCTGCCCTGGGCTGCCACAGGACTTCTTACACAGCCCTGCCTATAAGGCCTAAGGAGCCTGGACAGAGTCAAGAGCCCAACTGGGAACCATGGGGCAGGAGCACCGCAGTGGGAGGCAGAGCCAGGTTCTTGACTACAGAGGGACGGCTGCAGGTAGGGCATGGCCTGGGATGGCCTTGGAGTCATTATTTATTTATTTATTTATTTATTTATTTATTTTTGAGATGGAGTCTCTTTATGTAGTCATGGCTCTCATGCAACTTGCCATGTAGACAAGACTGGCCTTGAACTCACAGAAATCTGCCTCCTTCTGAGACCTGGGATTCAAAATGCCATTACTCCTGGTCCCACTATACCTGGTCCTGTATGCTTTATTAAACAGAAAAATTACCGCTGCCTGGCTCTTAGTATATTTCCTCACAGTGAGGAAACCAGCTAGACAGTATATCCATCAAACCCACAGGGCATGCTGTAAAGGAAGGAGATCCTCACGGCTCAGGATAGGGAAAGTCAGGGAAGTAAGTCCCTCCAGGAGGATTCTGGACATATCTTGTGACAGACTACATCAAAGGTACACACAAGCAGGCTGTGAGCATAGGAACTCCCCTGGGCACCTTTCTTTCTTCTGCCCTGGGAATCTAGGGGCCCATGGGGAATCAAAGTCTGCATTGTGACAAATACCCTTGCAATGTTGTCACCTGCTCCATGAAGACACAACATGGGTCAGGCGTGCAGGGAGCAACAAGCAGGATAGGATAGAATAGACAGAGTGGCCATCTTGCTTCGGAAGGCAGGGTGGGTGTCTACACGGGATGGCAAATCCTAATTCCCAGGTGACAGCATCGGGTCAGAGATAGGACTGCCCAGAATTTGCCCACCAGGTTTGGGCATGAAGCACTGGGACCAGATTGGCACACAGCTGGCTGAGTGGAAGGACAACACAGCACTTGCTGTGGACCATTGGGAATCTATGCTGGAAAAAGACCAGAGCTAGGATGGGCAGATAGCTAGCTGGGTGGCCATAGTCCATGTTGTCCCCTCTGGTTACTGCTTATCTGTACCTCTACTATGTCTTCTTCACTGACATCCTATAGGACTTCCGGGGGCTAAGGAGACACCCCAAACCAGCCTAACCTCCTTGGAGGGCCAAAGGGAACTGGATTGGGTTCCAGGCCACTCTGCCAAACTATGAGAAAAACAAATAATTGATACTAAAGGTGAAGTTAAGTCCAGAGGCTGACCTTAGGTCTCCCAAAGGCTTTCCTTCTGCTGCTTGGAACACTATTACCGTCTGCCTCAGGTCTCTCTGTTGGGTTCTCCATAGGGTGTGTGTGGAAGAAGGGCACAGTTGTGGTCTCGGCTGGGCATGGTTGAGGACAGCTTAAGGCTGAGTACTCTGCAGAGGGATGTTCTTTAGGGAGAGGTAGGGGTTTCCTTAAGTGAGACCAAAGATCTTTAGTTGTCACCCAAAGATTGGCCAGGACCAAGCCGACTGTGCTAAAGACAGAGAAAAAAGCCCCTCCCAGCCCCCTAAATGGGCTCAAGCTTTGCTGCCTGGTAGAAAGAGACCCAGATAACCATTAAATGTGACAATGCGGAGAGCAGAGAAGATACTGGAAGGTTCCAGAAAGGTAGAGTAGGGGCATACACAAAGAAGGAATCAGAAAGGTAAGGTGGCTCATCGGGTGTGCATCCCCGCCCCTACCATATAGTTATCAGACTAGTGATTGCAGAATAGAGACTTTCAAGGTGTTCTGAGTCTCAAAAGCTTGCATGCTGGAGGTCAGAGTATCCAGAAATGAGAGAGAACTAAGCAGGAGGCCATCACAAGCTCAGAGAGCCAAGCAGTCACAGGAGAGTTGCTATACCATCCAGGTGATAGGCACACAGGGGAGAAAGTTCAAAAAGGACAAGATGACACCAGTTGTGTGGCATCGGACCACATATAGGCAGAACCCAAGGCTGAAAGCATGAGAGTGGAAGAGAGGGAAGGGGAGGGGAGGATACAGGCATAAAGAGAGGGAGGGAGGGGATGAGAGAGAAGGGCAGAAACAGAGGAGGGGGAGGGTGTTCAACTCTGACTTGCCGGATGGTATCTAGACACCTGTGTGACCAACTGGTCTGGTAACTAGAGCCAGAGATGACAAGGAGCCCACAGGGGAAAGGGGTTGGAGGTTTGTGTTCTGCAGTGGTGTGTACCCCCAGACCCCCAGGTAGTACAGAGCCTGTTAGGCAGCAGCACACAGTTCTCTTGAAGCCCAGAGCCTCTATGGAAGGGCAGATGGTTTTCCACCAAGGGAAGTGCAGGCCTCAGCAATGGTGGTTCGCCATGGCTTTTGCCAGACGGTAAAAAAAGCAACAACAACAACAAAAAACAACCACATCCCCATCAAAGCCACACAGTGTTTCCAGCAGTTTGTTTGTGGTATCCCTGTGGTGTCTTGGGCTGAAGCAGCCAAGGTGCTCTTGCATGAATAGACCACAGCCCATCCAAGCAACAGAAAATGACCCAGCACTGAAAAGAGGTACCCTTCAAAGCTGGGAAGCACAGGAAGACTCCTTTCACAAAAGACAACAGATCAGCCTTGCGGGCAGGATGTGACAGTGCTTCCTGATCGCGGCACAGGGGCCAAGTCTAAGGTGGGTGTGGTTCTGGGATTGTGACCAATTGCCACAGGACTGCAAGCTAGACTCACTCTATTGCTGCAATGCAAGCTGCGGCTGACAGGGGAGACCAAGGGGACGTGGAAACCCTCAATCATTTGTCTACAATCTAAGACAGCTTGAGGAAATAACGTAATTAATTATGCGTATAGAAGGAAACTGCGAAGAAGCATTTGGGTCTGGCGTGGCGCCCACCTCTGTTGGAGGAAACACAGTCTTGGGGATCTACCTGTCCCTAGGGTCACAGATAGAGAGACAGGGCTTGAGTAAGACTTGAAGGGGCTAGGGGTGGAGCTGCGTTTGTGCCCACCTCCACCCTTCTTCCGGCTTTGCCTCTCCCTCCCCTCTGCTCTTTCCTTTACCAGGTCTCCTTTCTATTCTCCCCTCCCTTCTCCATCTCCAGGGCCAGCTCCCCTGATGAGCTGATCAATGCTCATCACCATTCCTGGAGATTCTAACTCAAGTGTGGCATCTCAATCAACATTGCTGCCGTCCCAAGCCATCAATGATCTGCTTGTGGACAAATGAGCCCTTTGACTAGTCCCTGGCCTCCATAGAGCTGTTACCTACCTGGGCTCCATGCGCCTTCTAGTGACTGCGGGGTAAAACACAGCCTAGAAAGCTATGGGCAAGAGTGGAAAGTGAGGGAGGAGACATCTTGGTGGGCAACCTGTAGGAGGCACAGCAGAAGTCAACTCTGTGTGGCCTCTGGTCCCTGACCCTCTTCAGTCACACCCTACACAAGACACCTTCATAAGACAACAGAATGGGGCAGTGCTGTGCACTTTAATCCCAATACTCGGAGGCCAAGGCATGTGATGTGGTTCTCTTTGTGAGTTCAAGGCCAGCCTGGTCTTTAGCTAGTTTTGGGCCATTCAGAGACACAAGGTGACAAACAAACAAGAAGCACCACAAACAAAAGACACCAGAACATCCCATTCCCAACCTGCGCAGAACACTCCTGAACTAGTATGTTCCACAGTCTCACAGTCCCCCTGGCTGGCCCTGTGTTTGTCTCCCGTGTATTCCAGACCACTCTGCTGCCCTCAGTGCCTGCCTCAGGACTTTCACACATTCAGGTCCCTAGGCAGACACTTCACCATGGCTGTAAGTGCCTCTGCTTGTGACCAAACCCACCCCACCCAGCCTATACCCCAGCCTTGCAGCCTGCATACCAGCCTTGGACTGTTCCAGAAGGCAGGGAGCCCTTTGCTGGCTGATAGCTATCCTCAGAGCTTGGCACATAGTATGTCCACTGTTGACTGAATGGATGAAATAACCAGGTGAGAGGAGGGGCAGGAGAGCCTGGCGATCACAGACCTGAACTGGGAGTCACCTGCAAGATGCTGACACCAGCTCCTGTCCTCCTGTCTTCATCAGAGCTTAGCTTTTCACCTGAGGAATGTCCAGGAATGTCTGGAGTCATCTGCTGAGGCCAGAGCTTAGGGATGGGTACCTCCTGGAGGGCATTGTGGAATCAGCATGGTGGGATTTTTGTAGACAGCATAAAGTCACCCGATTCACTTAAACCCTAAGAACACAAGCAAGCTGCTCTGGGTCTGTGAGGAACGTCAGCTCCACCTAAATACCCCTTCCTTCTCTAATATGGCAGAACTGTCTGGAAGGTCAGAGATCAGGCCTCATTCACCCTCCTCAGCTCCTCATCCTCCTGATTGAAAGGCTGGTACAACTAAAAGGTGAGGAGACTCCCTAGCTCCTTCATCCTTCCCTACCTCAGATGCTCCTGGTCTCTGGGCATCAATACTGCGGGGCTGGGGCCCTGGAACCTCCTCCTATACACTACTTATCCACACTGGCTTCTGGAGTAGCCGGTCACCCGGTGACTGCCTCCATCCTATTGGTAGCCTGGGCTAGGCGTGGCGGGCACCTTGGGCGTGCATGGTCAACTGACTCTCTGACCCAACTTCTTTGTCTTGTCCTCTGCCTGGGTCAGTGACACCTGAGCTATGAGGATTCCACAGTGGGTATGTGTATGCAGGGGTGATCCTGCTGCCGGCTCCCCTCTCTCCTTCCCCAGTTGCCAGCAGAGACTAGTAGGCCCAAGGTCAGTGGACTTCGTATTGACAATGTCTCTCCACCCTAGGCTGTCGGGAGGAGGGAGGAGGCTGCTTGGCTCGATATGGCCCGTCTTGTGAGACAATAAATTTGGCCATTGACTCAGCAAGCAGACGTCGATAAATTAATGGTTAATATAAACATTGTCCTTTCCAAATTAATCCAGGCTGCAGGGGGTGGGTCTGGGAAAGTGGGAAGCTGAAATATGGAAGATCTGGGGACAGGAGCATTGCTGGGAGTCTCTCAGCCTTCTAACACACCCCTGTGAGAAGGCAGAGTGCGCCTTTCTCCCTCAGTAAGTGTGCTCTGAGATGGGCATCTGCTCCCCTAATGTAGAAGCACAAAGGGAAACAGCAGAACCATCCCAGCCTCGGTGTATTCCCCTACTTCCTTCACCCTGATGTTACTTGAGATATGTTTAGCTGACTAAGGGTTCACTGCTATATAAACACATGTCTTGGAGTATCTGTGTTTTCTGATGTTTTCTACCCTAGTGTGAAGAGTAGACTTATCCAACCAGCGCTGGTCACCACTTTCTGAAGTAGGACCAATAGATCCATGAAGAATACTTACATGCTCAATAAATGTGGTTGTCACTACCCTCAGGTAACTCTATGGCCCCCATGTTTTCCATGGAGAAGCCTTGTGGTGGTTTGAATGAGGATGGCCCTCATAGGCTCCTATAGTTTAACACTTGGTCTACAGTAGGTGGGAATGTTTGGGAAGGATTAGGAGGCGTGGCCTTGTTGGAGGAGGTGTGTCACTGGGGGTGGGTTCTGAGGTTTCAAAAGACTCATACTGTTCCCATCATCTCTTTTTCTGCCTGCAATTTATGGATCAAGATTTGACTGCTCAGCTGCTCCTGCCGCCAGGCCTTTGTTTTGCCTCTAACCCTCTGAAACAATAAGCGTCAGATTAAGTGTTCGTTTGAGGCAGGATTTCTCTGTGTAGCTTTGGCTGACCAGGAACTCACTCTGTAGACTAGAACTCTGGCTTTGAACTCAGAGATTTGCCTGCCTCTGCCTTCCCAGTGCTGGGATTAAAGGTGTGCATTACTTCCCCCCCCACCCCCAGCACATATACTGTCTTTTTTAAGTTGTCTTGGTCATGGTGTTTTGTCACAGCAACAGAAAAGTAACTAAGTGGAGGCTGGAGGTGCTGCTTACTTGGAGTGGTACAGGCTGTGGCCCAGAGCACTGCTCTGCCCTCTGCAGTGTGGCCTCTGGTATCTCTGGGACATGGGTTGAGGTAGCATCTCCTCAGACATCTTTTAAAATTAGAAAGTGCATCTACAAACAACCATGGCCTGCGTTCAGGCCTGGACCTTGTACAGCTGCTGAGCCAGGCCAGGCAATATCCTGCATTCAAAGCTGCACCACACTTTCTAAAAGAGCAAAGGGGCCACCAGCCATTCCTGAAGGCTTAGAGAAAGTTCTTGAAAGCCCACAGAATCTGGACAGTGAGCCAGGGGCTCAGAGAACACACCAAGGGAGTCTAGAAAAGCAGGTGTCTCTCTTGATTTGTCTTCTGGCACCCACAACCAGTTGTACTCAGCAGCCCCCCATATCCTGTGTCTAGGCCTTAGGAAAACTGAAGCCTAGCAATCTCTGGATAGGCTGTGAGGTGTGGGAGGTCCCTTCATTAGATAGACTGCTGGTGACACAGGCAGTTGCCCATAGGTTGTGGTCTTCTTCCAGGTAAGGATGGTGGTATGCGCTGTAAGTTTGCAAGCTACTGTCATGTGCCTGCTTCAGAATGAGGATCCAACTCCCTCCAGACACTCCCCATTCTGGCTTCCTCTGAGGGAAAGCTGCCCTCAGAAGCTCCCAGCACAGAACAAGGTGGAGGAGCCATGATGGATGGGCACTGGAGAGGGGGACTTGGCCTGCCCTGACTGGGCAGATGGGAAGTAGCTGTCAGCACCTAATGGGCCTGTGACAAATGGGGTGGGATTCAGTGGAAGCTACCTCTCCATGTCTGCCCCCAGAAAGGCTCCAAGGATGGGATATTTCCAGCCCCAAACTCAGGAGTCATTATATAAGTCTAGGGAAACCCAGGAGAAGGCTGTGTCCATTTCTATGGTTCCTGGGGGGCATTTCCAGGATCCCCAGCATGGACAGAGGCACTTGGGTGGGGGCTGGGGCCTGAGGTGGGATTCTAGTGGCCCACGCCCTACTGACTGGCCAAAGCAACTGCTGAGCTCAGCGCTGGCTGACCCAGGGCTTTAGGGACCATTAAAAACATTCTGGGCTTCTGGCCGCCAGAGACATCAATCTGTGCTGGACACAGTGCATCTGCTCTCACACCCCCCAACCCTCCCCAGCTTCCTCCGGAGCCTCAGCTCTCGAGCCTCATTTTGGCCTCTCTTAGCTTCTATCCTCCTTGATGAGGGCCCCTCTGCCCTGCCATGTGAAAGATACCTATCCTCAGAGTCTCAGGGATAAACACTGCTGAGGGCTATCCTGAGGAACATTCTGGGGGTCCCAATGACAGGAGGCTCTAGAGGAGATGCAGAAGGCGGTGTCCAGCTAGGGAGATGCCATCAGTGTGTCAGAAGACCAGCATGGGAAAATGGGAAGCTGGAGGTGACAGTGGGGATGGCCCTCATGGTACCACACTTATCATCTCTGACCTTTGCTGAAAATGGCTGAGAGAGAACTTTGGAATATTTTCTAATAGGCTGTGGAGGTCCAGTGGGCAGGATACGGGGTAATTGTCTGACTATATCTCCTGATCTTGGGTGGGGTCTGGCTGCCCAACTGAGGGCCCTAGAAGTTGAAGAGGCAATGATGGAGGTTGCTGGGCCCAGGCAGCAAGTGTGGCCCCTGGGTCCCATTCACTGCTCCAAGGAGGAACAGCAGAAGGGTAACAAGCCAGGGGCTGCCTGGGAAGCTTCTGTGAATGCTCTGTGTAGTTTTATGGAGGAGAACCATCCCAGGTCTGACTTAGGAATCTTGTGGGCAGAGCAGGACAAGGGGAACATGCCATTGTCACTCAGAGAGCCACTTTCTAGGGAATAAAGCAGGCTGGGCACAGGGGACAATCCACCTGTGGAAAGGGTACTTCATGGTGGCAGTGTGGGATTTAGTCCCTGCTACCTGTGATTGTGCCCAGTCTGTAAGAGAACCCAAAAATGCCACCAGGTGGGAAAGAACAGGCCAGGCCAGCAGGATCACTGGGACACTGCTGTCACCAACCTTCATAGTGCCCTGGGATCCATGGAAGGTGGTGGTAGGGATCATGGCTGGATTAAAGGAGTCATTTTGTTCTTCCTGCCCTGGATTGCTGCAACACCAGGCTCCCCAGTACACCGAGCCAAGGTTGCTGACCTGGCAGGGGCAGAGGGCAGACTGCCACTGAGGCCGAGACGGGCGCCGCCAGCCCAGAGGATTTAGAGAGCTGCTCACTCACCATTGATCGGCCAGGAGGCTCTTCTGAGGTGTATGATGCTGCCTGTCCTGGTCAGAAAAAAAACGGCCTTGCTCCGGGGTAATTGATTGATCCTTCTCTTTAAGAATATTCATAAAGCACAGTTCCAAGAACAGGCAAGTCCCAGGCCCCAGTCAAGCCAGTCATGAGGTGGGGGAACACAGGAGGCAACCTATAGCATCTCCAGGGCAAAAGGCACAGAGTCCCTGTTCCTGACAGGAACAACTACAGGACAGGGGATAAATGCCGGTGGCAGAAGGGTGGGAGCTGCCTTCATGTAGATGCCACCAACTGCCCTGAACATTTTCAGGAGGTAAAAGGGTCAAACCTGGTTGGACTCCATATGCTGTGTGATCTTGGCAGGTCTCTGAGCCTCTTTGGGTGCTAAAACAGGAACCCAAGTCTAGGCTAGGACTTATGAAGTAAACCAGAGTCCCAGGCACCTCCCCTCTGTCCCTCTAGCCACTTCCTCGAAACAGCCAGGTGCCTTTTTGTCCATAGATCTTCTTGTGCATCAGGTAACCTGCCTGCTTAGACTCGTCCCCTTCCCACAAACCCACATAGCGATTACTCAAGCCTCTTCACCCACCCGGGGAATTCTTAAGCATTCTTCAACTCCCTCTTCTTTCCCACTTTGGGTTCTGGTGCCTGAGCACCCAGTAGCAGGTGCTGTCTTTGTCCATGGGAGGTCCCTGTTACTCCCTGGCCCATCAGGATGGAGTGTTTGCCAAGGGAACCATTGGGCCCAACTCTTCCATGGTGAGCAAAGACTTGGGTCAAGTGAGCCG
This sequence comes from Rhynchomys soricoides, assembly GCA_019843965.1. Classification (NCBI taxonomy): domain Eukaryota; kingdom Metazoa; phylum Chordata; class Mammalia; order Rodentia; family Muridae; genus Rhynchomys; species Rhynchomys soricoides. The sequence continues at coordinate 201,455 of JADRCH010000202.1, read as the reverse complement.
AGATCATGTACATTATAAAACACAGAGGTTTACACTTTAAATCTGTGCTCTTTTGGCATGGGTCTGTTTTGCCCCGACCACTGCCAGTAAGGAAATAAAGGCCAGATGTTGCTGAAATGGGAAGTGGACATCTCCATTATAACTGCCTCCCCAAGATCCTCAGGCATCTAGTTTCCTGGTACAGGATTCAGTCCTGCAACCTGGGAAGTCATCCTAGCCGTGACACCTGACAGGCAAAGTCTCTGAGGCAGGTTAGTGCCCTAAGTTCTGTGTGAGAGCTCTGGGAGTAGAGTCTGGTACAAGTCCTACAAGTCTTCATGAGTCCACCTCAGTGGACCTGTGTCCTCAGAGGAGACGGCAAAATGGGGAAGTCTGGATGCCACCAACCGATAGTCTGGCCTCTATGTCAAGATGGTACTCTGGTATGGCTGTGGGACCAGGTCAGCATTGGTCAGCATTGCCTCTCCCCAAGGGGATGAGACCAGGAGAGGTCCGGATGATCTACTATTGATGAGGAGAGCAGGAGGGAACAGGCCTGGCCTGGGTCAGCAGATCTGCTATGCACAGGATGTGCCTGGTTATTGATCGAATAGACATAGGCCATATTGGGCTCTTGGGGGTTAGTCCGTTCAGATGCGGTCATGGGAGCAAGACTGTTTCTCCATCATGAGTGTGTGATGCTTTCTAATGCTTAAGCTACTGCTCCAAAGGGCACTTGCGCAGAGGATACCTGGCCCTCAGCTTCATCCCTAGCAACCAGGCTGTGACTATCTTGCTGATTGGTTGGGCGCCCCCAGGACACAGACACTCCTGTAGAGACCATGATGTTAGTGAGGGGTGGAAGGATAACCCCAGGCAGCATGAGATCCATAGGCCAGAGAAGGAAGCAAGCACAGGCATAGAGAGGGGGACGGGGTCCCCAAATGTCTTCTTGAACCCTGAAGACAGATACAAGAAGAGATCCTGACAGGCAGGACAGCAGATGTGCCAGAAGTGAGGAACTTCATCGATGGTGACTTGGATTCTGCTACTGGTCCTGGGAAACCTTCAGAATGGGCCCATGCTCAGGTGGGGTTACTCCAACCCCTCTGTCTGTCTGTCTGTCTGACTGACTGACTTGCAGCTGGTGTGCATGGCCACAGATCAATAGTGGGAAGTTGGTTTACTTGGTGGGGTCTGACAGCCTGTGGAGTCTCTCTGGACTGCAGACAGGGCCTTGGGCTGCCCACATTCCCACACAGCCTCCACCACTAATGAATTGGGATTTAATCTTAAAGACCTTGGCAGGCAGTCTGGCTCCAGGGGGTACTTGGTGAGGAGTGAGCAGGTGGCTGGGTTCTCCTGATAGGCTATTACCAACCCACCTGCTTTGGGGGACAGGAGCCAGGACTAAGCCCCGCCCGGCAGTTGACACCACATGACACATCTTCCACACTTGGGACTCTGTGGTAAAGTGATGGAGTGAGAAAAGAAACCAGACAATTCCTTTGGCAGCTTTGGGAGCTGGGTTTTCTGGAATGTCAATCTATTTACACAGTATGGTCTGGAGGCCACGTGACCTCTGCCAGAGCAGAGTCAGTCAAGGACCATGAGGAGCAGGGCTTGGGTATGGGTGGCCTGCTCGGCTCCCAAGGGTCACTGAATGCCAGGTAAGTTTTGTCATCATGGACTTTCCCCAGAAATGCTGCTCTGCCCAAGGCCATGTCCAAGGGGGACCCCCAAGGAAACCAGTATAGGTGTCTACTCTACCTTCCTTCTAGGGTCCCAGGGCTGCTGTCAGGATGGCAGCGAGCATCTCAAGACAGTTTTCCATAGAAAGAGAAAGGAGGGTTTGTCAATTTAATGAGAAAAATCATCCAGTTTCTTAGCCATGTACTTGTCTGATATAGGGCACAGAGCAATCTCAGACATCCGGTTTCAGCCTGGCCCAGCAGGTGGCTCAAAATGTAGAAGTGGGGAAAAAGCCCCCTATGACCCCAGGCAAGCCTGTCTGTGGGCCTTCTTAGACTGCCTGTTGAACGGGTCCTTTGGCCTCTGACCTCTTCAGCTTGGCCTATGCCTCTCTGGCCTCCCAGCCTCCTCCACATCCCTAGGCTTCCTTAGCCTCCTTTGGCGGTTTTAGGCTCCTCCTTCAGCCACCCTGGACCTTTCTAGCTTTCGCAGTCCTCTTGCTGACCTCCCTGGATTGTCCATCTCTCATGTGGCCTAGGTATGAGGCCCTGGGTCCCAGCTGTTCTCCTATTTGCACAGAAAGGGACAGGAAAGCCACCTGCTTTTGTAGGTAGTTTGTCCTCAAGTGAGAGCTGCCCAGTTCCTCAGGGTGCCTAGCCATCCTGTGGTCACCTTTATGGCCCAATGACCTTCTCTCATTAACAGCTTACAGCATTGTTATGACAGCTATTAGCTAGTGACCACAAGCCTTGCCCCATCACCCTCTCTGTCTTGGCACAGCAGCATCCTGACAGGCACCATGGACCCGGTGATGCTATGGCCACTCCCAAAGTCACCTTATCTTTGTGCTCACCTCTCCTCAGAGTCACTTCACGCTGTGGTCCCTTCATCTCATAATCACATCATCCTTATAAGTCACCTTGCTCAGTGGTCACCCAGTTCACCCCATGATCACCTCACTCTGTGGTCACTTAACCTTCCAGGTAACCTCATCCCATGGTCACCTCGTCCTCATGGGTACTTTCTCCTCACAGTCACTACCATATGCCACCAGCAACCCATCTCAGTCTGCCTAACTACTGTTCCCAGAAGTTTGCCCTTTCACCCTATGGCTTTCCAGGCTGGCCATGCTCATCTGGCTGTGTGTCTGGGAGCCAATGACTCACTTCCCGGATGGGGGTCCAGGCCTGGGGCTTCCTGGGGGTCAAGGAGCCAGGAGCTCTGGGCTGACAACAGAGGCAGGTGTCACTCTCAGAAGTAAACACTGCCCGCTTATAATGAATGGTGGGCCGCGGGGGAGCCACTGTGGTATTTAACAGCCGGTATTGGACTGTGCGGCTCAGCCTGGAACAGGCACATTATGAAGGCTAATGGATTTTTGAGGCCAGATTGATTTTTCATTAATTTGGTAAAAATCTTTTTCCTCTCCCCTATAATTCTGTCTTAAAACGCTCCCCCTGACAGCTCGATAAGTCACTCCTGCCTTAATGCACGTCTGGCTCAACGTCTGGGCCTGCCGGGGGGAGGGGAAGTCAGAGCAGCTGCCAATCACCCCCCAGGTAAATACTGCATTATGCATGGGCATGGAGCCTGGGCCACCCGAAGGTGGACACACAGAGCAGCGGCCGGTCCAGGCTGCTGTGGACCCTCTCTGTGGGATAGGCCTTGGCCACAGGCCTCCTAGGGCTTCTGGGATGACAGGCAAGCTTTGAGACACTGTTATGAGGAGAGTTGAGGTGGAGACCCCTCCATGGAGGATGAGACCTCAGATTTGTGAGGCCTCTTGCTCCGCTCCCTCACAGCTCCTCCATAATCCAGTCTGGATTCCTACAACAGGGGACTGCCATTTCAGTCCTAACCAAGACTCTGCATTCAGCTCTGGCCATCAGCAGCTGGGCCAGCCTGGGCTGGGCAGAGCTATCTCTCCATTTTCCAGCCCACCTTGACTTCCTCCTTTAGATGCTCCCAGAATCCACCCTGAGGTTCCTAGAATGTCCTTCTTCTTCTCCACAAATGACACTTGGGCTTCAGGTGACACTGGCCTTTCTGTCCATCCAAAGAATGCACCCAGCATCTAGTTCATTACCTTGATGTCCACTCGCATGTTAGCACCAAGAGGTCCCACTAGAGCTGTCCACCATTCCTAATGCTACCCCACTTCCTGGAGTCACAGCCTCATGGTTGCCTAGGCCCAGACTGGACAGTTAAGTATCAGAGATGGTGAGGAAGACAGTGATCCATAAAGGTGTTGATGCCAGGGATAGTGGGTAAGGTCAGGCTGACAGGAGCCAGGGAGGAAGACTGATGCTTCCTGGTTTGCTCTACATGGCCTGTTGAGCTTGCTTTCTTATATTATCCAGGGCCACTTGCCCGGGGATGACACCACTTACAGCGAGCCAGGCCCCCCTACACCAATCATCAATCAAGAAAAGGCCCTTGCAGACTTGCCCACAGGCCCATCTGATGGAGGCAACGCCTCCTTGAGGGTCCTTTTCCCCAGGTGACTCTAATCTGTGACAAATTGACAGAAATGAATTAGCACAGCAGCGGTGCCAGGGGACTTCAGTGAGGGTGGCAGGGAAGTTGATTTTGACATAAGCTGTGGTTGAATGGGGCCATAGTGGTTGGACGGTGAAGTGGACCTGTGTTGGTGGGGATGGAGATGGGGTGACAAGCCATTGGGAAATAGGGGGGGAGGGGAGAGAAGAGAGGGGGAGAGCTGGGAGGGGAGAAGGGGAGTGTGAGGGTCATGAAGTTGGGGACACAGAAGAGGGGAGTTAAGGGGGTGTGTCTAGCAGAGCAATTCTGGGGCCTGGGGGCAGGTGTCTGTGTGTGTGCGCGAGCGCCTCAGGAGTGGAGAGAGCCAGGGTTGGGGCCTCTCTGGCCCTGTTCTACCTGACATATGCTGAGAACATTGCTTCGGGGTGAGGTGCTGGGCTGTGACCACAGTCCACTCACTTTCTCAGAGCTGAGGGAAGGCCTTCAGGAAGTAGCTGGTGACTGGAGTCACAGTGGCCTGTATGGATACAGTGGCCCAGAGCATCTTTTCTTGAGCCAGAGCAGGGCCCTAGGTGGGCCTGGCTAGTGTCCTTGGCTCTCGGAACAGGGCCAAGAATTTCTCTACCCCTGAGGGAGCCAGGTCCTAGGCCTCCAATGTCCCAATGTCCCAAGAGTTTTGTTGCCCCGCCCACCAGAGATGTGGGTCTGTGTTCTTGGTGGGGAGCCGTGGCAGGCCATGGTGTGATGGCTGCTCTCTGGCTGTGGCTTTCCGGAGGTCTAACGTTGGTTTTCAAGCCAGGCTAGTGTGATCTGCAGTGATCTAGCTCCTCCAAGGCTGGTGGCAGGTCTTCACCCTCATTATTCTGAAAAACTGAGGCACACACAACTAAACCTCTGTAACTCTGTGCCTTGTTCTGGCTTGGCCATCATTTTCCCTCTCCTGGGCTACAGCTCTAAGTGGTCCATCCCCTGTAGCCAAGCCCCTGCATCTGTCCGACATCAGTTACCTCCCCCCACTCAGAGCCAGTACCCAGCCACTACTATGGGCTCCTGACTCAGATGCCCCATCGGGCAGGACACATGTCTGGCTTGCATCTTCACCTCTCTTCCTTGGATACCCCAACTGTGTAGTATTAAATTCAGGGATGACAGGAGTTCATGGACCCACCTCCCTGGCCTGGGAGCTTGGTGCACTGATTTCTCCCATGCCTGCAGCTGAACTCACAAATCCCTGGCCATTGGGAACAATGAACAAAATAAAATATTGATGAGCATGGGGTTGCGTGTGGTAGGCGGAGGTTCTGGGCTGGGCCTCAGACCCAAAGCACACACAGGAAAGGAGGGGCCTAGAAGACAGTAGCCCTGAGGGCCCTGAGGCTGAGGCTGAGGCTGAGGCAGGTAGCAGGATCCTTCCACCTGGCCATCTCTGATTGACTATCCATCACCAACCCCCCACTCCACATGCACCCCACCCTCACTCCACCCCCACCCCACTCTCTCTTCTGCGCCTCCCTCTCCCACATTAATCTCCAGGCCTCTCACTGCTGATTCAAGCAAAACAGAGTTCGCCTTTCCCCCTCTCGGCAGATTTTGTTGGCAAAGCAGAAAGGAATCACAGCCTACACACGCCTCAGCCTCCTGCCCAGGGAGCCACTCTGGAAAAGCACCCCTCCATGGTGTGAGCTGCCTTGGGTTGTATGCGTGGCAAGTGCACACAGACACCCCACTTCTATGAGCCTTATGTTCTCCCTGCTGGCTCTGCATCGCGGGTCCGAGTTGGCTGTGAGGAGACAGGCAGGCCCCTGTTCTTCCCCCCAGGCAGCACATGTGTATGACATATGTCACATCCTCTTCAGGTACCCAGAGCCCTTACTAACCAGCTGGCTGGATCCTTGTTCATGACCCACGGGTCCACCTACGATCCACAATAGTAAGCATTATGTGACTGGGCCAGAAGGGGCTGCAGTCCAGAGCAGGGGTGTGGCCAAACCAAAGCAGCCCAAGGAGGGGATGCTGACTCTAAAGGCTGAGCAGATGCCAGCTAGGTAAGAAGGTTTGGGGAACTGTGTGGGGCAGGGTGGTAGGAAGAGATATGCCAAGTTAAATGGGCCAGAACCAGGATTGCTGGCATTCCTGGTGGGGTGCCCATCAGCTGGCCCATTAGGGTAGCTGCGGTGTGTTGTTAAGTCAGGGCCAGGACCCTCCAGCATGCTGCTGTGTATTACATACACCTATTTTCCTGCCTACAAAAGTTCACACAGAGGGCTAGGTAGGGCTTCCCTGGCCACTCAGTCCTAGCACAGACGGAATTCTAGACTCAGGGGACCCTGGTCTCGGATGTTTTCTCACCTTGACAGCTGGGCCTGAGTCAAAGACCTCTGTCTTGCCCAGGGACAGTGTGTTCCAGGCACTTACCTCACCCTGTGGGAGTGCAGGAATGACCCACTCAGACACAGAGCTGTACCTGGTTCCTTCTGGGAGGAGTCACTACAGCACAGGGACAGCCTGAAATGAGGCTCCTGGAGTGGTGAAACCTCTGAGCCGGAGACTTAAGAGTTAAGGAAGACAGCTCAGCAGAGGCCCAGGAGCAAAGGCCCAGGTGTAGGAAGGTTAGCTGAGTGTGTAGACAGGCTCAGGTAGCCTAGCCACTCACTGTGCAGGGGGTGAGGGGCAGCTCCGGTCCTCTTCATCTTGACAGATCACCCAAGGTGTGTGTGTGTGTATGTGTGAGACAGATCATCCAAGATATGCGTGTGAGAGAGACAGATCACCCAAGGGGTGTGTGTGAGAGAAACAGATCACCCAAGGTATATGTGTGCGTGCATGTGTGTGAGAGATACACATCATGGAAGGTGTGTGTGTGAGACAGATCACCCAAGGTGTGTGTGTGTGTGTGTGTGTGGTGTCCCACACTCACTGTCCTCCACAAGGTCCACCCTGTCATCTCTGATTATCATGTAATGGCTTCCTTGACGCAGTTTTATTAATAACATTAGCAAGTGTTGAGGAGCCTAGGTGGCCTTGGCCATTCTGCTGAGTTGGAGATTGTCCCAGGTGAATGATGAGGGACACACCTGGATCCCCTGGGAGCCTCTCCTACATCAGAAGAAAGCTGTACCGGGATCTTCTGGACTCACGTGCTTATCCCTACATTCACCCGCTGGACCTTGATGCAGATGTCGGCACAGGGTGATGGGCGGCAGAGTCCTGGACTGTTTAGGCAGACCTGGAGCACAGACTCTGGTGCTCTCACCTGGGAGCGCCAGGGCAGAGGCTGGAGGATGAAAGGTGTGGGCGGGTTGATGCTTCTTTCCTGGGCCATCCTCAGATTCCTGGGGGTTGAAGAGCTGCAGCCTCCTAGGGCTGCATGAATGGGTGACAGCCGCCTCCTGGTGGTCGCAGAGAGCAAGTTCCCATCTAATTTTTTTTCCTAGTTCCGGGGACTGAGCCCAGGGTTTCTTGCATTCCCTACCACGGAGACACACACAGCCTTTCTGTTTCCATCCCGAACCTTCCAGGGCGTTTGACGGAAAGCATCTTCATGGCTTCAGCTTCTCACGTGGTGCCCCCCATCCTGTCCCTCTGGAGTCCATGTCCTGAGCCCACCCTTCTGAGGAACCTGCCAGGACTTGCATGGGGGCAGGTGGAATGGGAAACGGGGTGGCCTGAAAGTCGGGGGAGTCTAAGGGGACTGGAGATAAAATGTTTTTGCTGGGATCTTACACCCAGAGAAACTGACTAACCAGCAGGGAGGCTGGTGACCAGAAGGGCTATGAACCAGGCAGAATCAGGGTAGGGCCATAAGGGTGCATGCCCAGAGCAACTGGACTTGAGAATAGAGCCAGGCAGCCACAGAGTAGATGGTGCATGGCAGGGGCCAAGAGGCCCACTGTAGGAGGATAGCATCAGCTCTGCTGCCTTCTGCAGAGGGTCAGCCATGTGAGGGGCCCTCTGCAGAGGGACATTACATCTGGACATATCTCTGGCCATGGCTCCAGTACCTGACTCAGACTTACCTCATCTGACCAGCATTTTTAATAGACATCTCTAAGCAAGGTGGGGGTAGCCTGATAGTCCCCCAGAGTAGAGGGCAGAGTGCACTGGGCACACATGGCTAGTTGGAGCTGGTTACAGGGTGATGTACATAGGAAGATAACCCCTACAGCACCCTGAGCACAGAGGGGTCCGGGGTGTCCAGCTCAGGGGCAGGTGACACAGTTCCTGTTGGTGCAGGGGTCAGGGTGGCTCCCAGTCTTGCTTTGTTTGTTCTTGCGGCTCCAGCCAAGGATGGGCCAGGGGCGGGTACGTGCAGGCATTGGCGTCTCAAAATCACACTCTTTCTGGTTCCACAGTAGTGCTGGCCGCCGGGGTCCCTGCAGCCAGGACAGAGATGGATGTGGTCAGCCATCACTGCCTGCCCTATTGGTGGCCACCCTGAGAAGAGATTAGAGCCCTCTAGGAGCGATAGGTGTGTTAGGGACATGTTAGGGGCATTTGAAGTGGCCTTGTGAGGCTCCTTGTTTGCTGCTTGCCATCCAACCCCGGAGTGGCCATGCTGGACAGATGTGACCTCTGGGATAGCCTGGTTTAGAAGCCTCTACTCTGGAGACAAAATCCCACCGAGGTGATCTGGAGGCTTCATCTGGAGCAGGACAGTAGCCACATTATGGAGGCACAGTCAGAGATGACCATTACCCAGAAAGCCAACCCTAGTGAAGGCTACCTGTCCACCTTCTGAGTACTTGGGGGCGAATGACCAGGGCTGGGTAAGACTGAGGGTTGGGGATATTTTCCCAGGCCAAACGCTTACCGTGCCACGTGGTTCAGGGCTGGGCAGTAAGGACACGACCTGCAGGCTCACGCCTTCCTCGCCCATGTTCCTCAGCTGTTTCACCACTTCCACGTGCTTCCACCACTTGCAAGGCTGCCCGTTCACAGACACAATGTAGTCACCCTCCTTCAGGCCAGCAGACTACAGAGAATGTGGATCAGTGAGGGGGTGGCAGTACATTATGGTCATCTAGGATCCCAGCATCAGGGGCTAGAGGGCCTTTACCTCAGCCTGACCCCCAGGGACGACGGCAGCGATGAGGACCGGTGAGTCTCCACGCAGTGTGAACCCGAAGCCTCCCTCCCCTCGCGTCATGTGCACTGGCCCTACCAACTGCCAGCGATTCTTGGTTGAGAACACGGACAGGGGTCCCTGGGAGGAGATAAGTGGTGGAGGGTTGGCTGAGTGGCAGTCACAGAGTCACTGACCTGTCTGGCACCCCATCTTAGCCCACACACCCTGGAGCAGGAACAGGGGAGGGGCTGAAGGGAAGAGGGACAGGTAGGAGGAACTGGCCTGCTCACCAGCCGATGGAAGATGTCAGTCACCTTCACCTGCGACAGGCTAGGCATTCTCACCTCTGGGGTCTGGTGAGTCTTGGCTGACCAGGCAGGAGGGAAAGGAGAATTGGAGCAGAACCCCAGGTCCTCGGCCCTCCCAGAACCAGAGTTCCACCAGTGAGATATGGCTCAGTTCTAAGGAGTGTGTGTCCTCAAAGCCTAGCTGTCCCTACTGACAGCTGGGGCTCCACTATTTCCCTGAATATTTGTAGATGCTCCCAGGAATCCACTTGGAAGTCCCAGCTGGCAATGTACCTCTGTCCCCTTTTGCCTTGCAAGAGTCAAGTGGGGAAGGAGGTGGCAGTGGATGCTGGCCTGATATCCACAAAGGCTCCACTTCTCGACACAGCCAGCCTCCCACCAACCCAGAGGGTTTGACTATCCAACCCAGGCTGACCTTCAACTCTGTCTTCCTGATTCAAGGTCCCTAGTGCTAGGCTGGGATCCTAGACGCATGCTACCACTCCTGGCTTGCTGACTGCCTCTTGGTTGTAGCTGCAGGGGCTCAGCTTGGCCCTCTGATTGGCATATTCATCCCAAAGGGCCCTAGATGCTCACGTTGGATGTCAGGGGCCTCTGTAGCCTCGAAGAAGTCATCCTCACGCTCCAGTTCTGAGTACTTGGCCAGGGAGCGCCGCAGTGCCTGAGTCACTACAACTTGTAGCAGGTCCACCTTGCGCAGGACTCTGCACAAGGTGTGAAGCCGCAGCGCCTCCTCCTGGCCCAGGATGGCACGCTTCAGGTGGGCCTTAGCTGTGCACAGGCATGGCACTGTCACACACACACACACACACACACACACACACACACACACACATGCACACACGCACGCACACATACACACCAGGCATACAAGCTGGCCCTTCCAGTCTGGTTTCTAGACCCTCTGTCTCAGGATGCATCAGAAAGTAAAATGAGCCACAGGGTCGGACAGTGTTGGCCAGATTAGGAAAGTTCTGCCAGGCCAAACAGTAGAGCAAGGGAAGGAAGAGCTGTCCCCACCTATGTCCCCAGCTGCCCAGTTCAAAAACCCTCCTCTCAGCAGCCCCCACCAACCCAGGGATGTCAGTTGCGGAGTGACTCTGGGGGCCATGCCATGTTTAGCCCAGGGCCCTGCTTGTGATGCCTCACCAAGCTTCCTGCACTCTTCTGGATGCTGCAGCAGTGTGGGACCTTGGGGCTCATGGGTAGTTGAGGGCTGGAAGATGAGCTCCTGTCTGGTGAGGTCTCTCTTGGCTGCTGCTAGGGGTCAGAGAGGCCATGAGTCTGAGTAGGGAGCCTCTGTGGGTACACACAGGCATGTGAAGTGATACACTCACAGTAGCTTTCGCAGAGGGCCATGGCTGCATGGTAGTGGGCCAGGGCGCAGAAGTGCTCAGCCTTGACATGTGCCAGGTTAGTCCAGGAGGCAGGCAGGTAGTCTCGGACAGGTGGCTGGGCCATGGCCCGGTGCACAAGCCCATACTCAGTTGCTACCTACAAACAGGCATGCAGGTACAAATGGAGCCTCTGCCTTTCCTCCGGCCCATGGAGCTCAAGAGACAAGGCCGGTCAACCCCGAGTAGATGGCTTAAGTTTCCTGCCTCTGTTCCCTAGGCTCAGTCTCCATCTACCCTGCCCCACATTCCAACAGCCTCTCCCTAGATTCTGAGCTGAGCCAGATCTGGGCATCTGGGGGCCCGGGTCCTAGTCTCAGAACCTCAAGAAAACCTGGACAGCGACTGGCTTTAGGGGATGACATAGAGCACTAAATGCAGGTGCCTCATCTGTGGCTACCCATCCTTCCCTGACCAGGCTCCAACCCAACTCTGTTCCTGTCTGCCTGAGCTCTGCTCTTCACCCTTTGAGTGACCACCGCTTGGCCAGCTGGTTGGGGCGTCTGGACAGGTCTCCTTGCCCTCACCTGGGCAGCTTCCTGAGCCAGCTGCAGTTGATCTGGACAGATGTCAGGTGTGGCAGAGGCTGGCAGCAGAAGGCCCTTGAAGATGCATTCCTGTGCCTGGGCAACCATGAGCTGCTCCAGCATGGAGAGGGAGGCGGCGCTCATGTCTGGGCTTGGTGCATGGGAGAAGTTCTCCCTCAGGAGTCTGAAGGCCCCTGAGAATGGACAGAGTGCTCATGGGGCAGGGATTCCCCATGCCCGCCAGGGCTACCTTCAGAACTTATGGGCTAAGTTTTTCACACAGGGAGGCCATGTCCACCAACACTATTTCATGCTGAGCTGGGCACCATACCCCTCTTATTATGGTCTACAGCCCTCACCAGCAGCCCTCTGGAAAGCCTCAGCAGCGTGGCTGGTGCCCTCGGTGCAGGAGCAATCCTGCCGTGCTCCGATCTGCGTGTGGAGTGCCCCAATGTTAAACAGTACACTGCCTTTCTCGAAGGCCAAAGCCCGCTGCTGTGCCGGGACCCCCGTGAGCGAGTCGTACCTGTGGCATGGTGTCAGGATGGGTACAGTTCCCATAACAACCTGGCCTCCCATCCCTGGGCCTCCGCCTCTGTTGCTAGCCCCTACCAGTGGAAGAGCAGCCCTGGGCTCCTGGAGGGACTGAAGAAACGCGCGTCCAGGAAACAGAGCTGGCTATAGTAGGCAGCAAGCAGATCCAGGCCCACCTCGTCCCTGCTGGGAGTCCTCGTGGCCTAGAAGGGAGAGTCCTGGTGGGCCCAGTTCCAAGACCCACCATCGTGATGCCACCCTAGGAAATTCCTGGGTGTCATCCCCAAGGAGCACTTGACATCCTAGGGACTTTGAAGGCAGTTTGGTACAAGAGACCAAGGAGGGCCCTGAAGAGAGGCCATGCACTGCTCCATCCAAGAGCAACAGTCAGCTGTTGGTCCCAGGTCCTTCCACGAACACTGTCTATCTCCAGGATTTCCTCCCATCATGTATGGAATCCATGTGAACCTCTACACCGGGATCCAACCTTCTCTCCCGCCTTCCTCTTCTGTCTGTCTCTGGAGCAACAAGGCAGAGAGCAGCCCACCCACCTGCCGTAGGTCTTCTAGTTCCTGGATCTCTGTCTCATAGGAGGTACCATCCTCTCCAAAGTGCTCAGAGATCAGTTCCTGAAGGAAGAATGGGTATTGCCCTTGGGGAACTCCACACCTGGCAGCCTACTCTGGGAATGGGAGGGGCCATGGTAGAGCAGGTTGACTTTGTACTTTGGGGCCAAGGAGAAGAGCTGAAGACCGGGGGGCTGCTGGAACTTTGGAGGATGCTGGTGTTCTGGTCCCTGTGACTTGGGTTCCTAAGACAGAACTGGGCCAGGGTTCTTGTGGTACCATCTTTACACATATTTTCCCATCTGCCACCTTGGAGACTCAGACATGTCTCTTTCCCATGAGGCTCTGTAGGTCCATGACCTGTTCTGGGATCTGAACCCTCTCCAGGTCACCCAGGAGCCAGTTGTTCTCAAAGAGTAGGTATCAGATGGGTGACATCCTTGAGCCAGGGGACTCTGTATAGGGGAGCCTAGAACTTGGTGGTCATACTGGGGCTTCCAGAATGATGAGGCCCCTTCATAGCCATTCTAGGGCAGGACCCCAACCCAATCCTTCATAGAACCAGGCTGTGGGGATCAGACAAATTAGGTAGCAGGAGGGCAGTTTCAGTTCCCCTTATGATACCTCTTCCTCCCCACAGTGCCTCAGCTTCCTCATTTGTTCAACGAGATGACTAGATTAGGAAGCATCTAATCCCATCCCACCCCACCCCCCAGCCCACTTCAGGGCAATGTCCCTCAAAGTTCACAGGCCAGCACTTACCTTCAGCGGTGTGGCCCAGTCCAACTCCTTGGTTTCCTTCAGGCCCAGGGGGATCATGGGAATAGTAATACTTTCACTAAAACCAGAAGAATGGGCTCTAGACCATAGTGGCCTCGAGGCCTATCCCAAGGGTTCCCGCCGCCAAGGTGCACCCTCCACAAGTGTGTGTGTGTGTGTGTGTGTGCGCGCGTGTGTGCGTGTGCGTGCGCCCCGCCTGGCATCTCACACCCCTCTGGCTGGTCCACATCTACGCTGCTGCTCAGCTCTGCCAGTTCCTCTTTCAACAGCTGCAGGTTGGAGTTGACATAACTCAGCTCCAAGACGACTGTCTCTCGGACCCAGGTGTTGCTCGTGGCTCTGGGAGGGATCAGGGAAGGCAAGAAGACCCATGGCTGAGGCAGCTTCAGTGACCCAGACTCACAGCAACTCTCCTGCCCCACCCAAGCTTCAGAGGCCATCCAAAGGGGTGAGCACTACTGGGTTAGCTCCCCTTGCTGGAGTAAGGGTGGAAGTAGAGCTAAGTAGGGCTGGCTCAGAGGTGCCTTCCGTTCTAGGATGCCTCCTCTTACAGCTCATTCTCCAGTGTCACTATGAATCCAACTAGACTATGGGCACTGCCAGCCTTCCCTGTATGTGTACTGGGCACCAACACAGACCTGGAGGTCTCTGATGACAGGGAAGAGGAGGATATTGAGGGATTATGGGCCTGGGGCTCCCAGATAGATGTGGTTGCAAAGGCTGTGGGGAAATGAGAGTCTGCAGAATGCTGCTGTGCTCAGAGGAAGTAGCTGAGGTCAGAAGATCGATCATTTGCAAGGTCTCCAACCTTAGTGTGCCCAGCCATCTACCAAACACAGACTCTTCTGCGTAGCCTGTGAGGTTCACCAGATACTGTTGGGCCTCCTCAAGGGGCTTTGCATATATCCTCTGGCCAAGCATATATGGGGAGGCCCAGAGGTAGGAATGGGCCTGGTTTGTCTGTGAGGGTTTAGGCTGAATGGTAAAATATATAGCATGGCTACTGAGACCAGAATGGTAGCTATGTCATGGCCATGTGTCCTTCTTTCTGACTAATAACAGGGCCAGGCAGCAGGAACTGCTCACCTGTAGAGGTTTTCAGCACCTGCTCGCATCCTGAGCTCCTTGCTGATCTGCTGGTGGAGCCTAGCCCTGTGGCTCTGCAGCTGGCCAGGCTGGTTTTGCATGAAGGAGTCATAGCCCTGCAGGAGGATACAAGTGATTATGTCTGCAGTGCCCCCATCAGCCTAGCCTCTGCCAAACTCAGAGGACCTTGGTCTGTCCTTAGGGAAAGAAGTAGTCACTGTGGGCTGGAACCCGAGCTAGTGTCACAGGGAGGGGCCTAGGTAAGCCTGGCTGGGGAACAGGGGTGAGATGCTTCTCCTCAATGCTTGACAGATAACGTAGGCTCAGCCTCATCCCAACCAGCTAATTGGCTCATACATCAAGAGGTGTCCCCAAATAACCCACTCTCCTAACACTGGGTACTCCATGGCCCCACAGTTTAAAATATGATGTAATGGAGTTCTGGACCCAGCTCTTGAGAGATGGCTCAGTGGTTAAGAGCCCATACTGACTGCCCTTGCAGAGGATCCGAGTTTGGTTCCCAGCACCCATGTCAGGTGGCTCACAACTATCTGTAATTCTACTTCTGAGGGGTGATCCAACACCTCTGACCTCGAAGGACACCTATATTCATACACAAATAACCATACAGAGACATGCAAACAACATACATGTAATTAAAAATAAGATCTTTTAAAAATTATCATAAGGGGATGGAGAGATGGCTCAGCAGTTAAGACCACAGGCTGCTCTTCCAGAGGAGCCAGGTTCAATTCCTAGCATCTGTACAGCAGCTCAAAGCTGTTAACTCTAGTTCCAGGGGATCTGGCACCCTCACACAGACATACATGCAGGCAAAACACCAATGCACATAAAATAAAGAAAAGTATGTCGTAGTTCTCCATAGGAAGCCCTTCCTGATTGTCTTCGCTAAAATCAATGTCTTACGCTCTGGGGACTCACCAGATCAACTAAGCATGTAGTACAATTTGCCTTGGGGTCTGGCCATCTTTCCAGAGAGCTACTACCAAAGCCCAGGATGAACCTCCTTAAAAGGACCTGGCCTATGTAGCCTTGGAGACTTGTCTCCAGGGCTCTGCCCGTAAGGCTTTTGAAGTAGCACAGCCACAGGCACTGAGAACCATGCAGTTATGGGCTGTGAGCCTGTGCTGCTCAGGCAATGGGTACCAGGTCTGTGATACAGTAAACAAGGCATTGGGTTTCAGTGTCCCTTTGCCAGCTCCAGTAGAATGAACGCGTCTCCTGTGTCATGGGAGAGCAGTGGCCTGTGCTACCTGTGACATCTCTTCTCTCCAACTTCCTCTCTGAGCTGCCAAGGAGTGGGGATCAGTGGTGATGCACACAGCATGAAGCCCTCCAAGCCATGCAGCATTCTTACACTGTCTGGGTTAACCCACCGGCCTAAGGCTTTAGTGGTAAAAATTTTGCAGACGGCTCTTTCCCTGGGGAACACCTTCACTAGTGATCACATATGAGGCAGGAGGTCACAGAAACTCAAAGGCTCTATTCCAAATGACACAGTGTGGGGTGTGTGTGTGTGTGTGTGTGTGTGTGTGTGTGAATTCTGGCAGTGCTGATACTGGCCATGCATTCCAAGTGTGGCTTACTGTCGTGCAAAGAACAGCCTTGGCACCTTGCATGGGTTTAAGCGAGGCTTACGGTTTGGTATGGATGGAGCTCCTGGAGGCAATCACTTAGACTGTGGCCCCAGGCCCTTACCATGAAGCCAGCTTTCCAAGAGAGACTCATGTTACTGAAGAATGCCCACAGAAGTGGAACCTGGGCTCACTCTGGAAGAAGGAGGCCATTAAGTCATCCTTGGGTAACCACAGAGAGGTGACTCAATAGCATAGGGGCAGAGTACTGTCTCCTTCTTGGGGCCCATCCCTGCCTGTTTCAGTTTCAGGAGGGAAACTGAGGCCACAATAGTCTCCTGTCTTCAAAACTACTAAGAAAACTACAAACATCTTTTCCCCAAGATCCTCCTACAAGGCTCATTGATGGCCTACAGCCTCAGCCCCTCCCCCATCTGCTGGGGAGCTGCAGCAGCCAGCCACTCTGAGTTTTCTAGGCACCAGCCCCAGACCCTGGGCCCGTTCTTGCCATTCTTAACCTTGGTTCACTTACAGAGGCCAAGCCAGCCTCCTAACCTGTTTTGGTGGAAAGGCAAGATAAGCTGGGCTGGATGGATTCTGGAAGCTAATAGCCCACACCCAGTTTTCCACACTGGGCTGAAGGAAGTGCCCAGCAGGGAGGGCACAGATGCTGGGTAACCATCTCTCTCCCGGTGCCATCTCTCCACCCTCTGGAAACAAAGACCATCTAACCATAGCCGACATCCATAGTGGCTACTCTTGCCTAACTCTGGGAGAGCTCACCATCACTTTGGACATTGCAGTAGCAGTGACCAAACCAGAACAGGGTCTGGCCATGACCAGAGAGGAAAGGGATGGGTCAGAGAAACAAAACCTCCCACTCAAAGACCAAGTGGCCTGAACTGGACTGGTCCTCAAGGATTAGCAAAAGGGAGGGGGACAGTTATCCCCACACAGGACTGGGAATAGAAAAAAAAAAAAAAAAAAAAAGAAACAGAGTAGCCTTAAGCCTTCCCAGGCTTCTCTTACTGAGTCAGCTTTTTATGGGGGAGGGGGGAGCCCCACACTATTCACAGGGAGGCTGACCAATGCAGCATGTACTCCCTCCAAAGGGCATCTGCAAGGCATGGCCACCCTAGGAAGAAGCGTTCATGGAGTACATGTCGCAGGCTGTCTCTGTCTCCCTCCTTCCCTCGCCCCAATCTAATCCCCCCAACCCCCACGCCAGCTAGTCACTGTGGCATGCCCAGGTAGGATGGAGCCCTTGAGGGATCTGTCCAAGTTCCAGTGCCTCCCTTCTCAACTGCTCCCCCAGGAGACCACACACACACACACACACACACACACACACACACACACACACACACTGGATAGAATCAGCCAGCAACAAAGTACAATCTGACACCAGGAAGGAAGGATGGCAAAGTGCCATGGCAGATACCTGAGAGTAATGACAGAAGCTTCTGCTTAGCAGCCCTGGGAATGGGCAGGAGTACCCCAGAGCCTACACACACACACTAAGAAACACTCACTGACCCTTAGGAAATACCAAGACGGGAGAAGCAGAGTAAGATAACATAAAATCCCTTAGGCAAAGAGCAAACAAGTCTCCATTCCACCCCTGTGCTCCTGGAAGCCCAGGCACCCTCATCTCCAGAGTCAGGAGCTTTGGAGGGGGTGTATGTTCGGGGAAAAGTAGTCAGGCTGCCCTGTGAAGTCCCAAAGGTTTCTGCTGTCTGCTGCCACAATCTAACATCTAATGGACACCGGCTCCTACAGCTGGGCACGCAGAAGACACTGTTAGGAAAGGAGGTTTTCCAGACGTCAGAAAACAAAACAAAACAAAAAAATACGTGCTTGGTGGCGGAGATGAGGGAGTGGGGGTTGTCACCCATCAGAACCAACTTCTTGGTTCTGAGAGCCAAGGGGATCCCTAGCTTCAGGGAAACCATCTAGACTTTGACTGCGCCACTGTTATTCCCACCGGGCTGGAACACGGGCTCTGGCCTTTCCTAGGGGCCTCAGTTTCCCCAGCAGGCTTTCAAGGGAGCGGGTCCTAGAAAGGAAAGGCCGCGAAGGCCGCACTGCACAGCGCGGGGCAGGAGGCTGGAGACCCACACCCCTCCTCAGCCCCCACCTTGCGGATGCTGCCGTCGTCCTGCTGCCGAGAGCTGTCCTCGCCAGTGCCCTGGCCATCTGGCCTCTCCTCGAGGATCATCGCCGCCCGCTCGGACGCTGACCCCGAGAGGCCGCGAGCAGCAGGTCCTTCGCGCTCCAGAGAGTTGCAGCCGCGTTCTTCGGACTGTCCCCTCCAGGAGGGTCGGACTGATCGGTGCGGCAGAGTGCGGGCCCCGCCTGCAAAACTTGGTGTTGTCCAATCAGAGGTGACCGTTGCTCCGATGACTAGAAACTACTACCAACCAGAGTGAGAGAAAGGCGGGCTCCTGGTAAGGGATCTGGTAACTCTTAGCAACCAGGGCCGCTCGCCGAAGAGCGTACGCATGCGCCACTCTAGCTGCTGGGCGTGCGGGGAAAGTTAGGAAAAAGACAAGCTGGACTGGGGGCGGCGACCGGGAGCGGCTGCAGCCTCTGCAGGGACTTCAGGGCTTTATCTCGTCACCCCGGCAACGGGACCCTCCAGGACTGCTCCAAAAATGTTTACAATGAGGTTTTTAAACGGTTTGTTAGAGACAAGTGCTTGTGCTGATTCTTAAACAATGCCTGCTTTCTTCCCGGCACTGCAAAGCAGAGCTCCGCTGCACGGTCCCCTTGCTTTCAGAACCGCCCCCAGAAACCTCGCCTCCGGGACTTGTTTATGCATTTGTTTCCAGAGCCTACATTCTCCTTGACCTCCTTGTGCTTCCAGAACCGGATCACCTTCCAGAACTCCTGTTTTGAGAATTGGACTTTTTCCAGAACCCGAGCTCCTTGCAGGGCTTACCCTGAAGCACTTCTCAGATTCCATGTGGGCTGGCACACACTAGATGAGCTGAGAACACATCCTAGAAATGAGTGGCTAACCCTTTGTCAAGCTGCTCCAAAGGTCAGCCTCCTCCATGCTGCCCGCCACCCTGGTCGCTGCTTGCCCTGACTGAGTCAGCGACTCACTCTCTACACCCCATCCCCCTCATACACACTTGGCTCTGTTATCCCCGGATCTAAATCTTCTCGGCTAAGCTCTTGAATGTCCCTGGGCATTTACAGTGAGCACCCCCAGAAATACTTCTCTCATCGGCCACGCCAGCCTCTCCAAACTTCCTGGCTTTCCCCAATAGCTTTTCTTCTTCTTTTTGAGCCCAGGACATTCTTTCTTTTCTTTTCTTTTCTTTTCTTTCTTTTCTTTTCTCTTCTTTCCCCCAGCATCTTACTGATGAGCTTCACCTAATTTCACTTCATCCTCCACTGCCTCCTCCATCGCCGGGTCTCTTACTATGCTGCCTAAGTGTGGTCAAGACCTTAGAACTAAACAGAGACCACAGGTGCTGTCATCTAGCACACCTGCTACCCTCCTGCATAGGCAACCGGGAATTGGCTTCTTTGTGTCTTCAGAATTCTGTGTGCCTAGACTTCCATTCACCCAGCAGAGCAGGTGTGACTGAAGTAGTTTCTCTTAAAGGTTTATTTTAATTTGTGTGTATTTCTGTATATGAGTACAGTGCCTGCAGAGTCCAGAAAAGGGTACTAGATTCCCTGGAACAAGAGTTACAGGTAGTTGTGAACTACTGGATGTAGGGGCTGGAAACCTAACTTTAGCCCTGCATAAGACTGGTCCACATCCTTAACCACTGGGCCATCTCTCCAGCCCTCCCAGATTGGCTCTTAACTATTCTTTTCTCAGCAGGATTGTCCCTTTCATAAACCTTCGGAAAGTCCACCCCTCCCCAGCTCAGTAAGGACAACTGCAGGGAACCACAGTTTCCGGAATACCTTTTCCCTGAGTTCCCATCCAGGGCTCTTAGGGATGTCCTGCTGCAGTCCCCAGGTCCCTCTCCCAGTTGTCCTGCGGGGCATCTTAGTTCAGCAGGCAAGGTTGTTAGGAAATGAGGGAGGCTCTCAATTGTTGAGGGTCCTAAGAACTCCAGGGCTGTTCAAATGAGAAGAACCCTAGACTCAGCCAAAAATCAGGTTGGTGGAGGTGGGGTTGGTCAAATGCTTGCCTAACATGCACAAAGCCCTAGGTTCAGTCACCAGCACTGCATAAAACACCATTAATCCCAGTATACAGGATCTAGAAGCAGGAGGACCAGATGTTCAAGGTCACCCTTCAAGTACACAGTGAGTTTGAGGCTGGCCTGGAATTTAAAGTCTGAAACAAACAAACAAACAAACAAACCAGGTTGGAGAATAGGGTACAGCCATTTCCCGATGAAGAATGTAACCCCCCCCCCCCATTTCTAAGGAAGGCAATGGAAGAAGAAGGTCAATGTCTGAGGTAAACAGGAAAGATGCGGAGGCATGTGACAGCTGGTCCTCAATGGGGACAAGCTGTCCCCAGCATTTGCTGTTTGCCTTTGGTGGTTACTCCCACTCTAGGAAGAGATGGTTCTGAGGGCCGTGCTAGCATTCAGTCAAATAAAACCTTAGGCAGAGAAGACCCCAAACAAGGGCTTTACCCAGGAGAGTTCCTGGGAGTAAGGAACAACTGGACCTGTGAACTACAGAACAGAATAGCATTGTTTTAGGAAGCTGAAATCAGTAGACTAGGTAGTGTATCTTAGTTGGCAGAGAGCTTGGGTTTGAACTTGTGAAATGTATATGAAAAAACAAGGTGGTTGTGAATTCCAGGGAAAATGAAAGAGCTGGGGCTGGGGGGCGTTGGTTAGGAGCATCCACTGGCAGTAGGAGGCCTTGTCTAGAATGTCTGAGGTTCTAGGTTGGATCCCAGTATTGAGTTGTAAGAAAAGGTGACATGAGACAGGAGAGGCAGAGGATGTGGAGCCTCAACCTCCTCAGGGAGAACTTGTAAATGATGCTCAAATAGAAAAGAACTTTCCGGGGTAGGGTGGGAACTGCCATGGCCAGGAAGTGCGTGCCCAGGGCAGGGGCTGGGATACAGTTCAGTGGTAGAATGTTTGGCCCACAGAGCACACAGCAGGAGGTCCAAGGTTCAGTGTCCAGCACTATCTAGACAACAGCAGAAAACATTGGAGGTGGGAGCAGAAGCAAGGTGGGAAGCACCCTGCAGTTAAATACAGAATCAGCAGCGTGGAGAGTTTCAGGGTAGGGGCTAAGAGGGTGGCAGGCAGGGCAGGGGTTTGGTTCTGCTAAACCATCTTGCAGAACTGTTGGTTTCATTAAGCCGGTTGTTTATTCCGGCACATATTGTCTTGCTTTTCTTTTCTTTTTAAGAGTGGATGTCTAGAAACTGACAACAACAACAACAAAGCCCCCAAATAAAATGTAACCATTGGAAATGGAAGGGATATATATATATATATATACACACACACACACATATGATTTATTTATTTATTTTATGTCTATTGGTACACTGTAGCTGTTTCAGACACACCAGAAGAGGGCATCAGATCCGATTACAGATGGTTGTGAGCCACCATGTGGTTGCTGGGAATTGAACTCAGGACCTCTGGAAGAGCAGTCAGTGCTCTTAACCACTGAGCCATCTCTCCAGGAAGGGCTCAATATCTTAATAAGACTGGAATGAGAAGGGATGTTAGAAGTGGTATCTAGAAAGCAAATACCACACAAATTTGTGGTGTGTAAGTAAAAGAAAGTCTGGAACCTAAATGAGCTAGCTGAGGTGAAAGAGGTAAGGCTCAAAATGTGACTGATGGCTTGGTGAGAACAGAAGGTGAGAGGTCAGATCAGAGGAGAGGCTGTGTGGGTGAGCGCATCCTTCTGACTGCCAGGCTGTCTGAGGCCAGAGGGAAGTCCTAAGTCCTGTCTCACCTTAAACATCTTTGTCATAGCCTTGAATGAATGAATGAATGAATGAATCCTTCAACTTCCATTTCTTTTTTAAGCACTTGAGCTTTATATAACTAGTCCACTCAGCCTGCCATAAGAAGTAATCAGTATCTGGCAGCTTATGCAACAGACACCCATTTTGTAGGAGGCTCTCAGGGCCCCTAAGAGAGGCCTGCAGAGGATGATCATGTCTTCTGACCTGGACACCACTACGGCCAGGTCCACTCCAAGAGTGGTGAGGTGTCCTGGAGCAGTGTCCCGAGAGTGGTAGGGAGGATGGGCTTCCAGGAAATCCATGCTGAGCTTGCTCCTCCTCCAGCTCTCCTAGGGCAGGAAACAATTCCCTCAAGCCACCTTGAGTGAGATAAGTCAGCTCAACTTGATAAAGATGGCATATCGAACACTGATGACTGTCTGTACATGGGCGTCTTCACAGTAGGGCTCTAGGAATGGAGGCCGAAGCACTTTGTAGCTCCTAGTCAAGGTGTTAACACTGGGAGGATCCTAGGAAGTTCAACCAAAAAAACACTTATAGCTCATTGGAGAGTTGGGTAGGGTTTGAAGCAAAGCAGATCACGTCCATCCCAGATTAACATGTTGAAGGCTGTCTCCCCTCCCCATAGGATGTCATGGAGACAGCGCCTTCTGAGTTAATGAGGGCTAGAGGAAGTGCAGCCAGGCCAGTGCCTCCTAAGAGAACAGACAGCTCTCTATATCCTGAGGGGAGGCCACACCCCAAAGGTTGAATCTACAGATTGGAAGGATCCCTCACCAGGAGTTGAGTCAGCTGGGACTTCTCAAGGGTGGCGGGGAAAGAGGTTCTTGTTGCTTATTCTTCCCTGGCAGAGCGCTTGTTACTGCAGCCTGACCAGACGGATACAGCACAAAGTACAATTGCTTAAAAAGAGACATGGAAGTAGAAGGATATTTATTCATAAATGTGATATAATGATAGCTCTCTAGGAAGATACTGAATAAGAAGTATATCTACAGGGCTGGAGAGATGGCTCAGTGGTTAAGAGCACTGACTGCTACTCCAAAGGATCTGGGTTTGATTCTCAGCACCCACATGGCAGCTCATAACTGTAATGCCAGTTCCAAGGGATCTGACATTCTCACACCAATGCATATTACATATAATAAAAAAGGAAGAAAAATACATCTATAACTGGGTATGGTGGTACATGACTTTAATCCCAGCACTTGGGAGGCAGAGGCAGGCAGATCTCTGAGTTTGAGGCTAGCCTGGTCTACAGAGTGAATTCCAAGACAACCAGAGCTACACAGAGAAACTCTGTCTTGAAAAACCAAAGTGGGTAGGGGGGGACCTCTGAAGTAGACATGATGGCTCCCAGACCCCCAAACCACACAAATGTTGATGCAATGGCAGTGTTCTTAACACAGCTCGATCACCACAGCAACAGAGGTTTGATGGATCTTCTGACTTTCCTTTTTTTTGAGACAGTATCTCATGATACAGACCTGGCTGGCCTGAAACTCTCTCTGTCAGATCATGCCTCATGTCTGCCTCTGCCTCCCACGAGCTGGAATTAAAGGTGTGCACCAACCATGGTCCAACTTACCTTTTAATAACTATTAGAATGCTTTGC
>JADRCH010000202.1:71796-177882 GCA_019843965.1 Rhynchomys soricoides | reverse complement strand
GCTGCAGGCAGTAAGCTAGGAGGAGGCACAGGTCATATATTCAAGTGAATAAAACAAACCTAGACAGAGCACCCTGTGGAGAGAGACCTGTATTGACACTCATAACAAGGAAAACTGAGGAAACTCCACCACCCCTGTTGGGGAGGTGATCTGTGTCCCCTTCTGGTCCTCAGGGCAGGCAGAAGGGCACTGACTTTAAGTACTTTTGTATCACTGGGCTGGTCACAGCAAGAGTGGCTTCTTTTTTAAGGAAAAATGAGAGGGGGAAGAGAGATGAGAGGGCAGATGAGTTCACTGTGAAAGGCGGTGTGAAGGGCAGTGGCTGAAATGGTTCTCTGCAGGAGCTTTGTGCAGTCAGGAGGTAGAAAGTAGGCTGCAGTGTGCGTGCGTGCATGCTCGCTCAGCTGCATCCCCAATTCCCGGTGGGTTTTGATGTCATTGATAACACTTAATTTCTGAGTTGTCTCCTTTTTAAGTTGCCTCGTGAGAACCCGGAGGCTCTAGAAATCACTGACTTGACTACCTTTCATTGGCTCCTCCCACAAATGGCAGCCTATCCCTTGGAATGGGTCAGTCTTGGGGATGCCACCACAGAACCAAACTTACGACCCAAAAGAGGTAGGCTAGAGAGAGCAATGTGAAAAGCTGATTCTAAAATATTATAGCTTGGTCTGGATTGGGCCGCTCTAGTGATTGCTTCTTCCTCAGTGCTTAGTAGGAGTTCGGTCCTGGGGTCTCTTGGATCGATCCTGCTATAGTTTGGGTACACAATGTTTTCCAAGGCCCATGTGTGAAGACTGGGAGAAGGTAAAAACTTTCGGGATGGAGCCTACTTGGAGAAGGTCAGTAGGGGTGTACCCTTAAATGAGACCCTTTCTCTCTTTGCTTCCCAGAGATGAGGTAAGCAGTTTCATGCTCTCACCATGATGCCCAACTCCCTACAGATCCCTAAAACAACAGACCCACTGACCATAGCCTGAAACCTCTGGAATCGCAAGCCAAAATCAACCTTTGTTCCTTCCAGTTACTCCAGGTCACAGGAATGGAAGGTCCAAACAGACACTTTCAGTGGTGACACTTACGTCAAGATTCCTGGCTCAGTTGCTCATCCTGCTGACACCTTATTTACACTTGCATTTTTTCCAGAATGAAGAGCAGAGGAGGTAGTCTTTGAAGGCCCAAGATTGGATAAAGCCAAAGGATTTAATTAGGGGTTTGTTTGTCCATGGCTGTGGACGTCAAGATGTCAGAGCTGTGGCATGCACCTTATTCAGGGGATACAGAACAATGCAGCAGAAGAACAGATACCGACAAGTACGGGGATGGGGTGGGGGAGAATCATGCACTTCGAGTGTGAGCGCCTGTCTGTGATGAATGGAGGGACAGGAACCGCAAGAGGACAGGAAGCCTTAATCAATGTTGGTAATAGCCACCCATGCATCATGTGGAGGGATCCCAAGCATGAGGACCAGGACCGGCAGTATGTGAAAAATGAACTGTTTGTAAATACAATCAACAGTTTCGTGTTTGTGAGGAAACCATTCGTCATTCGGAGACCACCTTTAGTAAAAGATGTACCTAGCTCCCGGGTGAGATGGGCCATCGATCACTGCCACATCATGGGCCAGTGTGGGGCTTGTCACAAGCCCTGGGAAGCACATGAATGCTTATTCCTAGTTGAAGGCAAGTTGAGTCACTTTAGAAAACAAAATGGTGCCCCCCTGAGAACATAAGCTTGTGCCAGGCACCAGAACCTACTAAAACCCCTTTCTGGAGGCACTGCAGGGAAGCCTCAGAGAAGACATGCCCCAGCACACTCCCAAGGGAGGAAGGGATGGGAAAATTTTGTTTAGAGAAAGAAGGCGGTTTGCTTGAGGACTTCTGGGGACAGAACAGGAAAAGGACAATGGTTCAGGGTGACACACAAATGACTTCACCTTTAGGATTGTACCTTGGTAAGGCCTGGGACACTGATATCGTGTTGTGAATTGTCATTTGTTGGACCCTGGGCATAGTGGTTAGCCTGAAGCACACCTTACAAGCTGAAACTGCCCAAAGCCTCCTGCCTCCCAAATAACATACAAAGACCCCATGAGTGTGTCCGTGTAGCCACACTGGAGCCATCTGGATTGAGGCTTGCTGACCATCTCATGTGGCTTCAGGGAAGAATGCAAAGGCTGAACCATGGATTTCATGGTGTGGCCACCAGATAGGGAGTCCGTTCAGGATGCTTAGGGGAGTGGCTGCCAGATGGATCCATGGATATGTCCAATAACTGTTGAGCCTAGAGCTCAGGGTACATTTGCTTGTTCATGTTATATGGGGCCGGGAACAGAGTTTGTGGCAGTACTCAGAAAAGGAGGGGCAGCATGGAGCAGTAGCAGCAGGAAGCAGCAGATCCGACAGTCTAGGGAAAGGGGCGCTTTAAGCAGAGGAAGTGGCTATGATGCTATCCTCTGTCTGAAGTCATACAGAAGAGACCCTGCCAGCTATAGTCACTGGAGTGTGAGAACCAGGCTGCTTTGGCTGGGATTATATGAGCCAGGGGTATGGAGGTAGACATATTGAACTCAAAGAGTTGGTATGATTCCTGGCTTTGAGGCTGGGGAAGGCTTAGAGCCTAGTAATTTGCAGAAAGAGAGCTGCAGAATTAGGGTTTGGGCAAGGCACCTCTGGTGTTGGGTGGATCTGGGTACTCCTGTGGACTGTCTGTCCTTTCTGACCGTGGCTGAGTGAAGGGTATAAGAAGTCATAGAAGGTGCTGGAACAATGACCCAGTGGGTAAGAGCACACATTGCTCTTGCAGAGGACTGAGCTCTGCTTGGTTCCCAGCACCCACACGGGACAGCTTACTGGACTACTTGTAACTCCAGTTCCAGGGGCTCTAATGCTCTCTTCTGGAACCTGTTCTCATGTATGTGCTTGTGCATGTGTGCACATATGCGCACACACACACACACACACACACACACTGAAAAAAAATTTTTTTGAAAAGAAGAGGAGAAACAGGGATGTAGGTTAGGCCCAGCCGTACTTCTCAGAGGCAGCAGGAATATAAGCAAGGGCCAACCACCTACACACACACACACACACACACACACACACACACACACACACCACACCCACCCTCCACCTACACATCCCCCACATACACACATACACATCATATACACACATAACATATACTTAACAAACATGCACGCCATGTACACACAGAGAGAGAGAGAGAGAGAGAGAGAGAGAGAGAGAGAGAGAGAGAGAGTGCTAGCACTGTGCTTTCAGAGTCCGACACCTGGGAGGGATATTACTGGGACTGAGGGTGTAGAACACTTGCCTTCTGCAGTTGAGGCCCCAGATTCAGTCCTCCCCAAATCCTAATTCCAAGGGCACTTACTCATTTGTGGCCTAATCCAGACTGGACCTGGATGGAGGTGACTCTGGTGTCATTATTGTGTATTGTCTGACACAATTTGTAACATATTTTTTGATTCTTGTCTAGCCAGTCAACTGACGATGAGACCACCTAGATATCACTGTCCTTTGAAATAGTTGTCATCAGGAAATATATATCATTTATTTACTATGCAAAAGAGGGCGCATCATTCAGCGCAAGCATCCCTCCTTCTTATGAAGCCCCGTTTCTATTTTCCACGTCTGACTAATTTTTAATCTTGGTGACTGAGTGGTGCTGTGTCACTTGCTGGTGATGCGTGTTTAAGAAGTGTATGACTTATGCTACCTTCGCAGGATCCTTTTTTGGCGATCGTTCCTGTGGCGCTGTGAATAAAATGAGTTCAGTCTCCGTGTGATTTCAGTGAATCCAGGCACAAATGCATATTAGACGTTCTCTTTGTGCGAAGGCTCTGCAGAGCATGGCAGAGAGCCATCTCCGTGGTGACGTCTGGTCCTCATCACTCACCAGCACAGGAAAACAGCTATTTGCCTAACACCTATTTGTAAAGAAGACAGGAAGATAGCATCGTTAATAACCCTGAACATGGGCTACAATTTATAAAGCAGCCACAGTGTAGAGGCAGGGAGCCTGTCTATGACAGTCACTTTCCCCGACCGTTTATTTTTCCTGAAGCTGTACAAACCAGAGCCCGAATACTGTCCTCACTTCCTCCCAAGACTAATGTTTAACCGGCTCTGACCTCTCATCAGATCCGTGGTTCAACTCCTTTGGAGACCCAGCAGTGGAAGGGCACCCTGTGTAAGGCCCTAGCAGATATCAATCCTCTCCTTAAAGGCAGGGGATAGCATGCCAGGAGCAAGTCCTGTACTTCCTCAACCCCAGCCCACTCACAGTGTGCCTAATGCTCTCAGCCTTGCCAGTCCATCCCTCCTGAAGGCCCCTAGGGCTCTTTTCAAGGCCCAAAGACACCCAGGGCCTATAGTTTACCAGAACTGCCCAGGTTGATGCCCCCATAAACTACTCCATCCACTTGTGGATGCAGATCAGAGGGAATCATCACAGTGTGTTACAGGAACTGCAAGCGGTTTCAAGACAGGGAACGTGACCTCACTTGCAGCTCCTCAGCCAGTGCTCGCTGGACCCACCTCTGAAATTACATATGTGCACAAGGGCCTGCTGTTGAGCTGGCAGCACTGTGCCCTGGACTTACACTGGCCCGTGTGCTCCCTCACTTGGGATCTCTGTCTGCTATGTCACTCTGGCCATATCTACTGATGTACATGCTGTTTTTCTCTGATGTCATCTTCTGGCCAGTGTAATGGAACAGCAGATGGAATCAGGCTTGCTTGCTGTGAATGTTCCAGACTACATCTGTGATCACAGATCTGCCCATCACAGCAGGCAGCAAACATCTTGTTCACAACCCCCTGGACTCACTTGTGGCATGATGCTTCATGCATGTGTGTAGCACTTCTGGGGCTGTAAAGGAGCTGTAAACTAGACCCCCGCCTAGACACGTGTGTGTGTGTGTGTGTGTGCACATGCACGTATATGTATGCGTGCACAGTAGCGTTTGTTGATCCTTCAACATCTGTCTGAGTGGCTAATAGTCCATGTGTTGCTGCTGTACCCTGCCTTGCCACAATGGTTCTGGGATTGAAGTAGAGGAGATAGGACCTAGCCAGTGTCCTGGGGCCACGGCACAGAGAGCATGAGGGTTATCTGCCCTCAGTGATACTTTTTCCCTGGGACCAGTCTGTTCTTGGTGATGACCTTCTACTTGGTGTCCCCCTTTCCTTGGTGTTCCCCAGCATCTCCTCTCCTTTCGGTGTACTGCCATTCTCAACAACTTTCTATGCAGGAACTTGGGCCCAGGCTTTGACCAGTTGCCCTTCTGTGGCTACCCCTATCAAATAAGGCCTGGACACAAGACACATGAGAATCTGGCGGTCCCAGCCTAGGGAGCTTACTGGATTTTCCCTTGGCTCTTCTTCCTGTGCTGAAGGACTTTCCTGCCTGGACTCCATGTCCCCCTCCCATTCAGCTTAGGGACTGAGGCTGTTGTACTTTCTGTGTTTCCGTGGCCTTTGCACTGGTCTTTCCGGTTCCCTCTCCATTTCCCCACACTCAGACTGACCACTTCTCCTCCAGCACTGAGTGTCCCCTCTAGTTACAGCTTTTCCTGCTTTTAGTCTGAAAGTCTTAGCACTCGGGCAAACATGGTGTGCTGCATATTTTCAGTAGACTTTATACTTGGTATCTAAATACTTGATTAATATGAAATAGGACACATGAATATGAACATGACATGTCAGACCCAAGAACATGCCCGGGACCAATTAACTGACACTCTCCAAGAGACCAGTTAGAGTGTACTGGGATCAACAGGAAAGAATACCTAATGACAGTCAGAACCAGATGACTTCGATGTTTTCTGGGAGGTGGGTTGATGGGAGAAAGCCATACCTGGATGCTCCATGTGACTCAGCCACAGGAAAGGCAGGCTATCTGGCTGTCCTTGCTGTGGGGTCTGAGCTCTTGTCCCTCAGAACTCTCCTGTGGATGGCCCCAAGGGTCCCTTCAGCACCTCTTAGCCTGCCTACTTCCTCAGGCAAGGGAAATGGGGATTGGGAAAAGCCAGGACATAGTGTGAAGGAGTTCTCAGTGAAGGACTAGGCTCCTGCCAGTGGCTGCACTTTGGCCTTTGCTGGCCTGCGAGTTGTGAGTGTCAGTTAGGCAGGTTCTGTGCTTTCTGACTCAGCTTTTGAATCACCGTGCTCTGCCTTGATCTCACCCTGAATGGTGCAGGCAGCTCAGAGAGGAGAGTATGGGGCAGGTAGGCAAGCAGGCAGTCGGGGGTGGGGGTGGGGGGCTGGGAGGGAAGCTGAGGAGAGAGAAGGGAGGAGGTGGCCATACTGGATGGCTTGTGTTTCTTCCCATCAGAGACATCATGATGACATGAGTTTTGTGACTTTTCCCTTTGGAGTCACATTGACTACTTTTTGTTTCTTTGTTTCAAGGAAGAAAGAATCCTGAGCAGATGAAACTGGAAATCATAAACAGAAAATGTAGGAGGAGCAAACAAGGAATGTTGGGGATGGCCTGGAGCTCAGGTCCTTTCAGAGCCCAGTAAGCACCACACCACTGAGCGGCGTCCCCAGCCCTGGGTTTGGTTGTTATTTACTTGTCCCAGTCCAAACTCACACTACTCAGCACGTTCAGAATTTCTATTCACAAACTTTTAAATCTGTATTTTGAATGTGAAACACATTTTTTTTTTAAAAAAAAAATCTTTTGGTTTCATCTATTTGTTGAAAATTACTTTTTATTTGTTCTTAAATATTTATTTCTTTATGTATTTTATGTCTGCATGCCAGAAGAGGACATCAGACCCCATTTTAGATGGCTGTGAACCACCTTGTGATTGCTGGGAATTGAACTTAGGACATCTGGAAGAGCAGTCAGCTGGATCTCTTAATTGCTAAGCCATCTCTCCAGTCCAAGAAAAGTCTTTTTGGTCATGCGTTGATGAATTGGGAAATGCAGAGGGCTGGTAAGATGGTTCAATGGGTAAAGACATTTGGAGAAAGCTGATTTTTACACGTTGTCCTCAGATCTCCACGCATGTGCTGTAGCCTCTGTGAAGGTGTGTGAACCCAGTAAATCAATGTAATTTGAAAAACACATCTTTAGTGTTTAGGCAACGTGCATTTATTTCTCAGTTCTGGAGGACTGCGATTGTCTGCAGCTTGCTGCTTCCATGCTTTGGGGGGTGTTCATAGCTCCTGAATGTTGGAGCTGTTGCTGAACTCTGGGTGGGCAGCCTGTCCTATTCATGGGGTGGCTTTGGCATGACTCTCTCACCCTGGAGGTCCCTTTGGCCTCCTGTGGACACACCTCAGTGGCTTTTCTTGTGTTTTAAGGACATTCCCACTTTGGGTCATGACACATAAACACTCTTGGTGTGAATGCTTTGTTTTGTGACTTATAGTTATAATCCAAAGAAGAAGAGAGACCCCAGGCTAGGGTGACCCTGTCACTAAGTGAGGTTCATCTTCTTGTCCCTTTCCCGTGTGGTTAGTAAGGATGCCAGGGCAGGGTGTGTAGGAGGAGATCTTGTTTCTGTTCCAAGAGCCTGGCCATGCTGTAGATAGAACCCATGCCTGTGGTCTTTGTTTTGGAATCCAGAGATGGTGGAACAGGTTGGTAATGTGAGCTGCATTCAGACATGTGAGGAAACTCAGTCCTTGAAGATAGCCCACAGGGGACTGTCCTCACTCTCTTATGTGCTGTGGGCCTTTGTGTGTGCTTGGTTTTGTTTTACATAAATGATCCTGTTGGAAATAGCCATATTTTGGTGACAGTGCCTCCAGCCATAGGCTCCTCTGAGAACTGAGTGGCTGTTGTTTCTAATCTCCAGCAGAGGCTTGCTGTGAGTTCCTTCACCTCCTGGCTGTTTTGCTTTTTTTGTTTTGTTTGTTTTTCATCTGCTTTCCTGTGACTGGAGGAGAAAGACAGGCACAGGTCTAGAGGGGAAAGCACAGGGTTTTGTTTTGGAATGGTTGGATACTATATTGGAACTTGTGGCCTGCTGGCTGCAGTGACATCTCAGTTCATAGTGCACAGAGTCAGATTTAAACAGTTTGAGTTGGCGTCTTAGGAGAACCACTTGAGAGCTATGCGCCTGGCCTTGGGACTCGGAAGCAGTTTAATTCGGTGTCTGATCTGCAACTGTGCTGCTGCTGAGGGTATGGATCCCTCTTACATTGGCCTCAGGAGCAATCCTGGTGTGAGCCGTGTGCTCCCATCTAAGGATGCAGGATGCCTGCCATCTCGACATCCACGCTTCTTAGGCTACTGACTTGTTTAAGTAGAGGCAGAAACTGGAATTTTTGCAGTGAAAAGTGGCAAGTTTCAAGTGCTATTACAATTTTGCAACGTTGTAAACATTGCGTTGGCAGATGTGGCTCTGGCTGAATCCTCAACTTCCAAGTGAGTTCTGTGACCCAGGCTGCCCTCCAGATCATCAGGTTTCCTCACAGAAAACATCCCGACAGTGTAGAGTCCCGACGTACATATCATGAACTCCCCATTTTTTGTCATTTTGAGGTATCTAAGCGGCACTGAATTGTATTCACAGCTGTAGGCATCCCTCACCCCTCTCTATTTCAAAGCTCCTCCATCACCCCAAAATGAGGACCAAAGGCCCTTCAGGAGTTTCTGCCCAACTCCCCTGTCTACAGCCACTGCAGCCACTGCTCTGCTTCCGGTCTGTGAGAGTACTTTAGACATTTCAGATGAACAGAGCCCTACAGCACCTGTCCTTCTTTGTCAGCATTCATCCTGTTAGCACTCTTTCAGGTTCTGTCCACCTTGCAACTGCTAGGACTTCATTCCCTCTCAGAGCTGGAAACTGTTACATGAACAGATACCTCTGCATGCTGCTTTGTCTTTTGGATAGTTGGGTTGTTTTCTCTTTTCAGCTGTGAATTCTGGCTCAAGCGTGTTTGCTTCAATACCTGTTTTCAGAGACACCATTGGAAGTCCGGTTAGTGTTCTGTCGAGGAACAGAACTGAGCACCTGAGTATATATCACAAAGAGGACTTAGTAGATTGGCTTACACAATCTGGGCAGTCAGTCCATAATGGCTGTCTCACACTAGAGACACTGAGAACCTGTGCTTGCACCATCACGAGGCTGGATGACTAAGCCATCCCAACCCAGTGCTGAAGGCCTGGAGATTCTTGGAGAGGCACCGATCTTCAGTCCCCACGAATGATTCTGATGTTGGTGAAGGGCAGCAGCCACAGGGCAGATTAACCCCAGAGATGTGAAGGCACATGTGTGGTTTGAGTGAAAATAACGTCCCTCACAGTCTCAGGCACTGGAGCATTGGTTCCTAGCTGATGGCGCTGTTTGGGGAGGTTTAGGTGGTACAGCCTTACCAGAGGAAGTACATCACTGGGGGAGGGCTCAGCGGTTAAAAGCCTTGCATACTTCCAGTTTGCTCTTTCTGCTTCACGACGATGGTTGAGGTGTGAGCCCTCAGCTCCCTGTTCTTGCTGCCATGATTCCCTGCCACGACGAACATTTGTGCCCCTGAAACCCTAAGCCCAAATATACCATTCTTTCTGTAAGTTGCTTTTGGTTGTGTGTTTTATCAGAACAACAGAACGGTAACTAACACAGTAAGCAGGCAAGAAGGGATTTTGGAAATATTGATCTTTCTTATATCGTGGCTGACACTGGAAGATACTGTACACTTTTAGGGTGGGTTTTCCCATTTTAATGAATATATTCAAGAAAATCCCTCACAGGCATGCTCAGAGGCTTAGTCTCTGATTCCAGGACCAGTCTAACTGACTAATAAGAGTGGCCATCATGCTGAAGGACAGCCAGGCCTTTCTCGAGAAGTCTGACACTTCATACTCTCACCAGCAGTGTTAGGGGCAATGTGTACCCACCCCCGACACCCAACACCCCCACCCCCACATCCCACACCTCACACCTAACAGTACTTGTTATTTTTATTATTATTTTTTTATCATTTTCTTGCTGTTGTCCTACTGGATGTGAAGTGGTAATTCACTGTAGTTTTAAAAAATCTTTTAAAACATTTTTGGGGAAGGGGGGGGAGCCACGCAGTACCCTGGAGGAGTCTGTTGTAGGCGTCTGTCCCTGGGATCAAACTCAGGTCACCAGGCTTGGCAGCAAATATCCTTCCCACTGAGACATCTGGCCAGCCCTGCACCTGCAGGTTTTCGCTTGTTCTGTTTTGTTTGAGAATTCTTTCTCACTAAGTAGCCCAGGATGGGCTCACACTCACACTCTTTCTGCTTCTGCCTCCCCAGAGCTAGGCTTATATGGAAGTCCTCCGCTATGTCCAGATCCTTGTATCTTTGTAGCTCTGATTTCCAATTTCTCCTCCTCCTCTTCTTCTTCCTCTCCTTCTTGTTTTTATTTTTCTAAAGATTTATTTATTTTATGTATGTGAGTACACTGTTTCTCTCTTCAGACACACCAGAGGAGAGCATCAGATCCCGTTACAGATGGTTGTGAGCCACCATGTGGTTGCTGGGAATTGAACTCAGGACCTTTGGAAGAGCAGTCGGTGCTCTTAACTGCTGAGCCATCTCTCCAGCCCCCACTTTCTAATAGTGGTGATTTGGGGGCATGAGAGGAGGAAGTGATACTCAGGGCCAGGGCCTGACTTCTATTTTATCCCTAAATCACAACCCCAGCCTAGAAGTTTGTAATGTTGGTGATTCTAGCTGGCCTGCCTTATTTCTGGCCTGGTTTACGTGTGGTGTCATATTTAAGATGTCATTGTCTCCTTTGTTCATCGTCCTGGAGATTTACACCTGTGCTTTTATAGTCTGGGCTGTTACAATTAGGTCTTGCATATGATGGGAAGAATTTGAACTTGGTTCTTTTCATGCTGGCAGCCAGCACCACCTGCTGTCGGATGGTGTAGTCCCTGCTTGATGTCGCTGCTGATAGACACAGAGTTCATGTTTGGACTCTCATGCCCCAGTGGCCCGTGTCTATTCCATACCAGGACCATGCAGTCTTGATTACTATAGCTTCGAGGCATGCACAGCAGGAAGGGAGTCCTCCAGCTTTGTTCTTGAGTTTCAAGACAATTTTTATTATTCTTGGTCCCTTATTGCTTTCATGAAGTTTTTTTTTTTTTTTTTTTTTTTATCAGATTGTCAATTTCTGCCACCAAAAAGGCCAATTGGGTTCTTGGTGAGGACTGTGCTATTGGGTCACTTTGGGACCCAATCTGGCTCCAGCTCTGTTCATAGGATTTTTAAATAATAATAATGATAATAATTGTATATATAATAATCGTATTATTATTATTATTATTATTATTATTATTATATGTTTTTCAAGACAGGGTTTTTTGTGTGTGTGTCTGTGTGTCATCCTGGTTGTCCTGGAACTCACTCTGTAGACCAGGCTGGCTTCAAACTCAGAAATCTGCCTGCCTCTGCCTCCCAAGTGCCAGGGTTAAAGGCGTGCGCCACCACTGCCCTGGCGGGGCATTTTCTTAATAGAGGTTCTGGCCTTTCAGATGACTCCAGCTTGTGTCAAGTTGACCTAAAACTATGCATCAACAAATTGAAACTGGGTCCTCTGGAAGAGCAGCCAGGGCTTTAATAAACTAATTAGAAGAGAGTTGGAAAGTGTAGCCAAATGCATTTGGACTTTTGATTCTGATTTATACCAAGGTTCAGAGGTGGTGAGTCCAATGGTTGGTTGCCTAGCATGGTCAAGACCTGGGGTTTAGCTCTGTAACAATCAAAACTAGAAAACTCAGGGTAGCTGAGGCACTCTGAGAACTCTCTGGGAACTGGATGCTTTTAGACTGTGATAATGATATCTCTGCTGTTGTTTAACAGATCAACCCTGATGTGTGAGGTGCTGCTGAGGCATCTGTGGGTGAGGTGCTGTGCCGGGTGGAGTTACTTCACAGAACTCCTGTGGATATCGAGGAAGCGCTCTGAGTGAGTACACTGTTGGGATGGATATATATATATATATATATATATATATATATATATATATATATACTTATTTATGTTTATGAGTACAATGTAGCTGTCTTCAGACACTAGAAGAGGGCATCAGATCCCATTACAGTTGGTTGTGAGCCACCATGTGGTTGCTGGGAATTGAACTCAGGACCTCTGGAAGAGTAGTCAGTGCTCTTAACTGCTGAGCCATCTCTCCAGCCCATATTGGGATCATCTTTATAATAGAGCAGTGGATCTTCAGGAGTTGAGAGTCAGGGAATCCATCACACCAGTGCCTCTACTTTGTCAGATGTGTTCCTTAGTCCAAAGGCAGGAGCTCAGCTCTGTCTCTCCAGCAGCACGGCAGGCTGGACTCTCCTCTATGGTCAGCCTCAAAGCTGGGATGACACTTAGCCAGGTCTGCTTTGTTCCTTCTATGAGACCCCTTGTCCTCAAAGTCAGGAGGGTGGGAGGTGGTATGTGTGTGTGTGTGTGTGTGTTTGTTGCACACTCTGAGTCCCTGAAGGAAAGTGCTTTACAAGGCCTTGCTCCTGTGAGAGGCCTTTCTTTGTCAGCCACTGCATGACTAATGGCTGATTGGGTGAAGGTTCTGTCAGCTCAGAACCTTCCTGCCACATGGTGTAGTGGTCAGATTCCAGTGGTGGCATACCCCACAGCTGGGTGGGAAGGAGGGCTGGGAAATGAATCTGCCCAGTGAGAGTCACAGGGCCACAAAAGCTACAAGGACTGAGCCTGGACTGAGCCTGTGGCAGAGGGCCACAAGGCAAGGCTGCTTGAACCCAAGAGTTTTATACTCTTGCTGTCCTCTATAGATGCTCAGAGAACATTTTCTGGTCACTGTGCTGGTGACAGAGTCTCAGAGGTGGGAAGCTTGGTGTGGAGTTGCTGGTGGCTGGGCCTTCCCTGAAAGGGAGGGCTGCTGGGCTCTCTGGGACAGGGAGAAGGGCTTTCCTACCTCGGGAGCCCACCCTCAATATTGTAGGCTCCCACCCACAGAACAGCAGCAGGTTCTTAGTCTCCTTCATACGTCTGAGATTTGAATTGGATGGGCCATCTTTACACTTGGGCCCAACCTGGCCAATAATGGCCCCTCCAAGCCTTGGCTGGGGGGTTTCTATTTTGAAAACTGCCTGGAAGACTCACCCCTGGAATCTCAGGGTTTGGGAGGTGGAAGCGGGGAGACCAGGAGTTCAGTGTCATCCCCAGCTACCTAGTGAGTCTGTGGCCCACTTGTGCTACATGAGACCCTGTTTAGAATTCTCTTCTCTGAAAGGAAACCTCCTGCAATGTATCTGGGGGCCTTTACCTCCATCTGGAAATCTTTCAGTTCTCTGCTGCTCCATCCTTTAAAATATATTTCATGATCTCTCAGAATCTTGGAAAGCAGATTTGAAGGCAAAGCCTGATCCAAAATCCTGATCCCTGGTATTTTCTGGTGCAGTGGGTGTTTCTCACTCTCTGTTCTGAAGATGACCAATCAAAGGCTCTGGCCTCAGAAGTGTTGCGGGGAATCCTAGCAGCTGTGGAGCAAGCAGTGTCTTCCTCTTTGACCTCTTCCGAGGTTTTCATGTTGGCTGATGGACCTCTGAGTTAAAGCCTCAATCACGCAGGAATTGAGAAACGACCTTCACATGAGTTCTCATGCACGGTGACAAACAGCAATGCCCCTCTGCAAACCTGCCTCAAAGCAAGGCATGCCCCCACTCCTGTGTCTCCAGTCAGGATAGTGTGATATGGTGGGTCAGTCAGCCTGCTGAGGAGAAGCAGGCTGCTCCCAGAGTGACCTCAGCCCCTAGGACAAGGCTTTCTGTGCATAGCTATTACTAAAAAGTCAGGTGAGTCTAAAGAGATTCAGATTTTTCTAGAAGTAGTGCCAGCCATTGGACTTAATGTGGAAAAGAGGCATGAGTGGAACTTTGCCATCTCTCTGGTGACTGATTTTATCAGATGATTCAAGCGTGAACTCCCCCTTCCCTTGAGTTCTAAAACTGTGTAGTATGCTCCTGTATATTTTATGAAAGCCCTGAGTAGGTGCTAAACTTTACTACTCAAATTAATGCAAGACGTATCTGTGTTTTAATTTAAAACAGAGACAAACTCTCTGCTGAAGTGCCAGCCAGTGGTGTGGGAGTGCAGCCTGGGGCTCCAAGAGGTTCTGCTCTATGTGGGTGTGAGTGACACCTTGGAGTGACAGTGTGTGTGTGTGTGTGTGTGTGTGTGTGTGTGTGTGTGTGTGTTTGAAAGGATCTGGCAGGGCCAGCCAGTTCTCCATGGTTTGCACTTGTTTCTGCTGCAGAGATCTACACTCAGGCTGATCTCTTTGGATGCTTGCATCCAGCATCTCTGCTTCTTTAGAGCTTGCAGTTCTGCTTGTAAAGGTGGGTCTCAAGGATGGCCTGGCCAGTGACTAGAGGGTGCCATGTGTGTGCTGGGCTCAGTAGCTAGCACTGGCCTGCAGACTCCACAGGTACCATCCACCTTGGGCCTTGTGCTGTCCCAGGCCATGACAGAATTGCATCCGTGAAGGGGCAGGATAGCGAATTCAGTTCTCTTTAACACTATATTCTAAAACATCCAGCTCAGTGTGTTAAAATGGGAATGGCTGACGTGTAAAAAAGTAACAGGTCCATTGCTGCACATGGAAGCAGTTCATTGGAGACTCGGTGGCAGAAGCATGGTCCTAAGTGGCAGTAAGACCAATGGATCCTCAGATTATAACTTTTCCTTACAGGTTTATTTACCAATGTTGTGCAAAGCGTAGACAGGTTCTGTGTGAAGTATCTAGTCCTAGATATTTAGAGGTGACTGATGTATTGGTGTAGAAGTACTTGATACATTTTACAGTAGAAATAGAATAGCACTGTGTAAATAGCTTTTAAAAATTACTTATCATTTAGTGTGTGTGTGTGCGCGCGTGTGCACGCGCACGCGTGCCATAGTATGCTTCTGGAGGTCAGAATTGATTCTCTTCAACCTTACACGGGTTCTGGGATGAAACTCATGATACCAGGCTTTACCCACTGAGCCATCTCATCAGCCCCCTTGTAAATGGCTCTTAGAAACTTGGAAAGTGCTTGCTTTGGCATTTGGGCAATGGGACTGCCAACCGCCTCTGAGAACAGTGTGCTGGCTATACTTGTTCAGGTGTTTGGGGGGGGATCCTGTCATTGATGCTCATTGGCATATACTAGAAAACTTCAGCTGTCCATAACCCTGTGTGCCAGGTGTGGCTCATTGATGTCTTGTACTTATTACACACACACACACACACACACACATAGAGGCATGCACACACACATGTATGCACATGCATGCACATGTGCACACACATGCACACACTGGGCAAATGAAATCTAATTTTATAATATCTAGCTTTTAGATACTAAATCAGTTGTCAATATAAACAAACAACAAAATAGCCAGGGCATGGCACATTTTCCCTGATTGTCTCAGTCAGGTGCTGCCTAAGGGTATGGCTCACTCACTAATTTTCCCTTATGGTGAGTCCCCAGGTTCCCAGGAGATGCCAGACAAGAAGAAGGTGGTCTTCAATGGACAAGAGGTGGGTCTCTGTTAGGCCATACCTCATGACCCAAAAGCAGAGCCTGAAAGAGACAAAGCTGTGTGCTCACCTGGGGATGATAGCCAGGGTGGGAGCCGTATGAAAGAAAACTCCAAAAGAACGGGAAGAAAAATAAAAAGAAAACTGAAGAGGAAGAGAAGAAAGGACTTCAGAAGATGCCGAGTCAGAAGACAGCCAGTTGCTGGCTTCAAGAACAGCAGCGCCCCTGGAAAGTATGGCCAGACCCAGGAGCCAGGAAGGCTGGGGCTGGAGAGGAACCAAGGGGAAGGTGGGGGCTGATGTGTGTGATCTGAAGAGGCCAAGAGAGAAGAAAATGGCAGGTTAGGTGGGAACGCAGAGTTGGGAGACAGGAGTCAGTGTTTGGTAAATCTAAGCTGGAGACTTTGGCTCCCGAGAGAGAAGAAAGGGAAGGCAGTGGGAGGGGTGGGGTGGAGGTAGGGGAGGCCAAAGGAGTGGGGAACTGGAAGAGAAAGCCCTGGAGCTGGACATACAGCCTGCCCAGAGCCATATGTGCTGTGAAAGTGAGCTTCTTGGTGACTTCCAGGGCTGGGGCAGCATACAGAACCAGGGAGGGAGTGCTGCTAAGAGTCTCAAAGAGATTACAATAAGCTGGGCTATGCTGGGGAAGAGTCTCAAAGTATTTGGCAGGAATACAAGCCAGGCGATCTGGGGAGCTTTGAGAGGAAGCAGAGAAAAATCAGCACGGGGAGGGCTGGATGATACAGAAGCAGGGAGAGCAGTTGGCAAACCTCAGGGCCATGGTGGTGGTGGTGGTGGTGGGGCGGCAGTTTCCTGTGCTGTAGATGGTTGGGGAGGTGCGAGCTGAAATTCAGAGGAGCCTCACTTGAAGTGGAGCTGTGTGTGTGTGTGTGTGTGTGTGTGTGTGTGTGTGTGTTCACATGCACACACATGCGTGCAAATGAAGACCAGAGGATAACCTTTAGGTGTCAGTCAACCTACTAGAACTCACTAATTGGCTAGGCTGGCTAGCCATCAAGCCCCAGGGATCTGCCTCTCTGCCTCCCCAGCCATCTCTCTTCCTCCTACAGTGGAGTTTTGAGCTGTGGGTTTCAGGAGCGCCAGGGAAAGAGGTGGTTGAAGTCTCTGAGTATATATATGTCTGCCTCATTCTGACCAGACTTTATCAGGAGGTGCTGGAGGAGGCTGAGGTTCAGAGAAATTAAACTTGTCTAGTAAAGAGCAGATGGTGGCTTCCTGTAGCCCACCGAGTTGAGGAAAGCAAAGTGAAAAGACTTCTATGTTACTCATAATGAGAGGGTTGCACTGAGTTTGTATTGAAGTCAAATGTTCCTGCTTATCCTGTGGCTCCTATGCAATGAAGGATGCTTCCCAACTGAGACAACCCCAGATGGTCTTCAAGGGGACAAAGGTCCAGGGAAGGCAGCTACAGACCTGGAAGGCTTGCCTCACTTCCCAGAGTATGTTGATCATACTTAGCAAACTTTTTGTAGCGCTAGCCTCTCACCGCCTCTGTTCCTGCCTCAGGCCGCTAGATGTCAGTAGGAATCCAGTGAGTTGGTAGCTGTGGGCGGGACCTACAGGGTAGGCTAGCTCTTTCCTGCTGGTCTCTGTCTCTTTCTTACCTTCCGGTTCACCACCTTCTTGCAGGCCTGTGTACTGTTTCAGTGGAGATACCAAGGCTGCCTGCTGCTGTTTCGGGGAGCAGCCGGCCGCTGATTGGGAGGATTTTGTTGCTTGGTACAGATGTCTTGAAATCTGAATGTGGGAAAGGGGGCGCCTATGGCTTATGTCCCTGGTCTCTTGGCGGAGGGTCTAGGAAACTGCAGTCTTCGTAGGACTTCCAGTGCTGTTGGTCAGGCACACAGGAGAGGCTGCTTTGGGCAAGACAGCTGGTGCCTGCAACTGCGTCCTCCTGGAGGTGCGGACACTTGGTGTTTTGCCACTTAGGTGGGTAGATAGGGGCTTCTGACCATGTAGTTCTACTCATGACTTCTTCAGGATGCCATGGCAGGTAGAAGCGCTGGGAGAGTAGCACTACTTGGTCCAGGCTGGGGAAGCCGTCCCAAGGTGGGCGGGGCTGGGCGGGACTCTGCGAAGAGTGGGGGCGGAGCTCTGCCAGAAGGGAGTGGCCTCTGAAAGCGGGCTGAGCCCACGCACACACGTATACGCATGCTGCTGCTATGGCTCCGAACCCTGTGCTGGCGTTTCCAGCATGTTCCCTGCCGCGTCCGGTGCCGTCAGATGTCCCGGGGCGCGAAGGCGAGCAGAGGCGGGTAAGGCGGGCGGGACAGAGTTCAGGCGAGACAGGGCTCAGTGGCCTGCAGAATCCTGCTCCTGTGCCGGGTCACACCAGACACGTTCTGAAAGTCGGTCACCCACGTGATTGGGCCTGGGCCTCCAGACTTCCGCGTTCGGTTTGGAGGAGGTCCCCTTGGCGTGTGGTTCTCAGATTCCCTGGTTAGTCTCAGGCCCACTCCACTATTCGTACACTCTTTGTCTTGTGGTCTTGGCTTTCAGTACTTACCCCAGGTCACCAGGCTGCCCCGCTGGACTTTCCTAGGGGTTAGGATGGCTGTCTAGGCTGGGCTTCTATATGAGATTCTGGCTTTTCAACCTTTCCCTCGCGTACTGAGGTTTTTGGAAGCACCCTGCCAGAGCTCTCGATTGTGGGATTGTTGCTAACAGTGCCTTGGGAGAGGGTGTCCTGGTCTGATCGCAGGAGTGGTGGGTGGGTTCGTAGTGAAGACAGCCCTTCCAGAGTCAGCCTTTACAGCTCGCCTGCTGACGTGCTTTGGATAGCTCAGTACCTGACTGGGACAGCTAAACTCTTAGGCTCTAGAAATTTCAGGGGAAGACAGGGGTGCCCTGCATCTCCAGATGGGGCTGAGTTGTGGCCTCTAGGAGAAGCTGCTGGGCTACAGATGCACTGCAGGACATCAGGGTAACTTACTTGATACTCTTCTCCAGTGGGACAGAGGAATGTCACTCATGCCACAGTAGTTGTTTATAGCTCCAGTCTCAGTGTCCTTGTCTGTGAAATGGGGATGGCCTTAGAATTCGCCTAGCAGTTTGGGTGATGGGCTTGCCTCTCAGTGTAGGTTCTAAGGTGCTTGTCTGCATTTTATGACATCAAATTGGGCTGAATGCTTGAGAGCTGCCTGAGTCTGTCGGGAAGCACTTCCACATCCTACCACTGAACTGTTCCCCATCTAGACCCGTATGATAGGCAGAATGGAATTTGACACCTATCCCTGGGAACCTTTGGCCACCACTTTTCTCTCTTTCCCTCCTGCATGGTTCGTGGGACACCTCTCACCCCTCAGGCATCCAAATTCTGGCTATTTTGCCAGAGTCACTCTGCTTATGAAGTCCGGCCCAGTTCCTTACTTTCTCAGGGTATACCTGGAATTGCTTTCTGGCTCAGGACCTAGTTAGTCCCTTGTCCCCTGAACCTCCCCACCTGTGCTCACTTTTAGTCACTGTAGCTCCACCACACCTGATCACTTCTTTGCAGGAACAGCGAGAAACCAAATCAGACGTGATGTTTACTTATAATCTCAGCACTTGGGGGGCTGAGGCAAGAGAGCTTTAAGTTTGAGGTTAGTTTGGGCTACATAATCCTCAATAAACAAAAACAAAATGCCCTTTGCTTTCCTGATCCTTTCCTTCCTCAAACCAGCAGGCCTCTTATCCCTCATAGGATACACAGTTGAGTCAACCAGGCCCACCAGGATGACTGCCTTGGAGCCCAGCACGTGCCTGAGA
Source organism: Rhynchomys soricoides (assembly GCA_019843965.1). Classification (NCBI taxonomy): domain Eukaryota; kingdom Metazoa; phylum Chordata; class Mammalia; order Rodentia; family Muridae; genus Rhynchomys; species Rhynchomys soricoides. The sequence goes on along the minus strand of JADRCH010000202.1, from coordinate 158,593 downwards.
AACCCCACCCAGGTTTTAGGAATGCTCATATCTCAGTCTGCCTCCTCCCCTCCTGTCTGTGTCCTTTCTGATACCTGAGTTCTTACTGCTAAGAAACCTCCCATGCCCTGCCCCATCTTCTTCCAGCATCTCAGTATCCAGCTTACCTTGGTATCTGTGTTCCAGGACCTGGTGTAGTGCTGGCCTGGAACTGGCTCAGATGAACAGGTGAACAGGCCAGGAGACTTCATGCAGTAAGGTTGTGACCCCATGCTGGGCAATGTCCTATTGGCTCCAAAGTGGGGCTAGCCTGGGAGAGGATGCCCTGTGTTGGGAGGATCCAGAGACAAACTGCATGGACCTTGCAGGGAGCCAGCCAGGGCATGCCACCTTGGTGCCATCAGAGTTATGACACACCCAATGGCAGTCCCTTCTTCAAAAGCCCCCGAGGTACCCTGCCTCTGTCCCTGCCCTTTCTGTCCTTACCTCTCTGCTTCCCTGTGCATTATTACCAGTCATGTCCTCCGTCTTTCTGGCTGCTCATCTCCCTGTTCCTCACAGGCAGGGCTACCTGTACCAGCCACACTCTTAGTTGCCAGGTGTGATGGCTACACCTGTGAAGAGATTTCAGAGGGATGAAGCTGGACACCCCTTGAGCCTCAGAAAAGAGCACTGACCCCTTTCTACTCAGCTGGGACCCCTGAGTTTGTACCCTGGCAGATACACACTGGAGTATGGCAGCCTGTCAGCTTTTGCCCCCCACCGCTTTCAGGCATTGTCTTCCTCCTAGGTAAATCATAGGCCAAGTGAGAAATCCACTGTGCAGAAGACTCAAAGGCCTGGGGCCTGGTGTGGTGAGCGCCGTGCTCCATGTAGGTGCTCTCCTGTCTTTTCAGGTGGGAAGAAACGAGCAAGAGCAGTGTGAGGTGGAAGCAGCTGGAACACAAGGGCCCGTACTTCACCCCGGCCTATGAGCCCCTTCCTGATGGAGTCCACTTCTTCTATGATGGTGAGGACCGGGGGTGTGTACTCCTGTGATTGGGCTGCCTGGTGCTTAGGGCTGACTTTCTCTCTGGACATGGTCAGTATGCCAAGAAGAACGCATAGGGTGCAAAGTCCTCTTCCCTGCCTGGGTTTCAGAAGTTCCTGATAGACTGGCTGATAGCAGGGGTCAACCCTGGAGTCCCCCAGAAACAATCTCAGTCTCTCTCTCTCTCTCTCTATCTCTCTTTCTCTCTTTGTGTGTGTGTGTGTGTGTGTGTGTGTGTGTGTGTGTGCATGCCTGCGTGCACACACAAATGTAGGTGACTATTGGCAGGCTGCTGCAAGGAAGGAGAGACATGGATTTGTGCTTCAGGGCCACAAATTGTATCTAGACTTGCTCAAGTTTGGGTGAGCTGCTTTGGTTTCCCAGGCTCTCCTCTGTACTCTCCTGGCAAGAGGTGGTGGCAGAGATACAGTATGTGCTGTATATGTCCTGGTCCAGTTTGTTTGTTGTTTTTGGCATTTTGAGACAGGGTCTCACTCTGTAGCCCTGGCTGGCCTAAAACTCTTGATATAGACCACACTGACCTTGAACTCATAGGTATGTACCTGCCTCTGTCTCTGAGTGCTGGGATTAAAGGTGTAGGCTACCATACCTAGCCCAGTTTGTTTGTTTGTTTGTTTGCTTCTTTTAATATTTTTAATTTTTAATTTTTGAGACAGGGTTTCTTTACATAGCCCTGGCTGTCCTGGAACTCATTGTGTAGACCAGGTTGTGTACACACATGCTGGCTCTCCCACACCCCATGATGTGACCTCTGGCGCATGTGTCATGGTACACTGTGGAGGTCAGAGGACATCTTTGCAGAGTCGATTTTCTCTGTCCATTGTCTTTTACGTGGGTTCCATGATCAGATCCAGGTGGTCATCTGGAAAGCCCTTAACCTGCACATGCCTGTTCTGAAATTCTTGTCCTGACACTCTTCAGACATTCGGTTGAGAGGCTCCCCTCAGGAGTAGCCTTGGCACCCACCTGGTTGTTCTGTCTAGGCTCCTGTACACTGTCTGTCATTTTGACCTTTACATGAAGTCACTGAGCATGGAGGGTTAACCTACAGCGCTCCACCTTTCCCCCACTGTGACTCGTTAACTTTTATTTTGTGCCTGTACTTTTCTATGTGGAGATTTGTATTTTTGAATTGCACATGTGAGGCTATAGGTGTGGAGGGGTGCTTTCCTGGCATGCGTGAAGCCCTGGGCTCATCCCCAGAACTGCAATAAGATGAAAATGGTTTTTTTAAATGTGGGTTTTGTTTTTTGGACCATCGAGATGGTTCCATGAGGAAAGACCCTTACCGCCTCAGCCTGGTGACCGAGTTTGATCCCTGCGGCCCACATAAAGATGGAAGGAGAGAACACACCCCATAAACCTGACTTCCACAGGCACTCCATGGCATGTGTGGTGCCCCTACCCCCAATGTATGGTGTGTGTGCGCATACAATAATAATGTACTACGTGTGTTGCTTTTCCACATAATACAAACTTGGTAGCAAGAAGCAGCATGATAAAGGAAGAAGTGAATGGTTAGGACTATTGCAAACTCCAGAGCGGTGTTCCTGGGATCACATCACCCAGGGGCTGCTCACTTTTAACTTAGGAGTGTATTGTATACTAAAGTGGGAGGTTGTGTCACCAGGATGGGGACTGTGGCCACCCCTCAGTTAGTGTGTGTGCTATCTACAGGCAAGCCGGTGAAGCTGAGCCTGGCAGCGGAGGAGGTCGCTACCTTCTACGGGAAAATGTTGCATCTTGAGTGTACGGCCAAGGAAGTGTTCCGGAGGAACTTCTTCAGTGACTGGCGGAAGGTGTGTTTCCCAGCAGCCCCAGCAGCAGCCCTTTCAGTGGCCAGTGTTTGCCCAGCATGGCTGGACCCAAGACCGCAGTGTAGTGACCTTGCCCTGGGGGCTCCGCTAACAGTACCCAGCTCTCAGAGTGGGAGGCTGGAGCAGTCCAGAGGGGGTTTTCTGCCCACAGGATGGAGGTGAGAGTATTGTGTGAGGTTTCTCTCTTCCTTTGTTTTTAAAAACATGGTTTGTGTGAGCCTGGTCTGAGCCTCATATCTTGTCTAGCAACTGCAAGCCTGTGCTCGCAGCATTTCTCCAGTGACAGCATTGGGCAGCTTTTCCTAGACTGTTTGTCATTTGGATCGATCTTTTCTTTTCTTTTCCTTTCCTTTCCTTTCCTTTCCTTTCCCTTTCCCTTTCCCTTTCCCTTTCCCTTTCCCTTTCCCTTCCCTTCCCTTCCCCTTCTTCCTTCCTTCCTTCCTTCCTTCCTTCCTTCCTTCCTTCCTTCCTTTCTTTCTTTCTTTCTTTCTTTCTTTCTTTCTTTCTTTCCCCAGACAGAGTTTCTCTTTGTAGCTTTGTCTGTCCTGGCCTTTGTAGACCAGGCTGGCCTTGAACTCAGAGATCCACCTGCCTCTGCCTCCTGAATGCTGGGATTAAAGGCGTGTGTCCCCACCACCTGGCTTGTTTCTTTCTTTTAATGTATATGATTACATAAAAGAGACTTCCTCATTGTGTGGTTTGACCAAGAGCAAGCCCAAATTAGATTTCTTCACTTCTCTTCCTATGTCTTCTGCCTGTCGGTAGTTTGTGGTATGTGCCTTGTCTGCTGTGCCTGTGTCTGTCCCTTAACAAAGTACTTGTTCTATGTCTATTGAACAGTTACAGACAAAACACATTATTCTAGGTCAAGGTTGTGTCAGAGGGCATTCTGGGAAGATTAAAGCTATACATTATCTTGGGTTGTAAAAGCTGATAACATGGGAAATCCAAAGCATGGTAAGGTATTCTTTTAAAGGCAGGCTAAACAAACAGAGCATACTGTAAGACAGCAGGTTAAGTGCTTAGACTTTTTAAAAACTGTGTATGGGTATTTTGCCTGCATGCACAGATACGTGCACCACCTGCATGCCGAGTGTGATGGATCCCCTGGAACTGGAGTTGCAGACAGCTGTAGGCTGCCATGTGGGTGCTGGGAATTGAACCCAGGTCCCCTAGAGGAGCAGCCAGTACTCTTACCCACTGAGCCATCTCTCCAGCCCCGAGTACATAGTCTTAGATGATTTCAGGGTAAGTTATTCACTTGGTTGCACATTCTGGCAAAAGTTCAAACCTTTGAAGGCAAGAGGGATTTTCAGAAAAAGACAGTGTCACATATGATTGTTTACCTGCATGTATATACGTGCACCATGTATGTGTCTGGTGCCTGAAGAGGCCAGATGAGGGCTTTGGATACCCTGGACCTGAACGTACAGGCATTTGTGAGCCACCTGCCATGGGTGCTGGCGACTCAGGTCCTCTGCAAGAGCAGTGCCAGCTCATAGCTGCTGAAGCACCTCTTTAGTCCTGTTTATTTATTGAGACAAGGCTGGCCTCTGACTTGTTAGATAGCCAAGACTGACCATGAGCTTCCACCCTCTTCCACTGCCTCCCAGATGCTAAGATATATGCGTGCTCGTCACATCTTTCTCTCTGTTACAATTTTAATCAGAAATATGACTTGCCAAAATTTTGACTTCTATTTTCATTTTTTAAAGGTCTATTTATTTTTATTTTATGTGTATATGTGGTTTGCGCGCGTGCGTGTGTGTGTGTGTGTGTGTGTGTGTGTGTGTGTGTATGTGTGTGTGTGTGTGTCACATCCATGCCTGGTGCCTGGCGGATTCCCTGGAATTGGAGTTACAGATGGTTTGTGAGCTATCTGTAGATGCTGGGAATTGAACTTGGGTCCTCTGCAAGTACAGCCAGTGCTCTTAACCATGAGCCAGCCTCCATTTTAATTTTCATTAATGTTCTTGGGAGTTTGTACTCTGATGTGAATACTCTTTGTAATGGATTGTGCTGTTGCTGTTATGTCTGAGAAATCTTTGCCTCACCAAAGGTCACAAAGATATTTCTCCTTTGTGTTTTCCTAGGATATTCACAGTTGTTGGTTTTATATTTAGCGTGTGTGCATTTAGGTGTAGCAACGGAGGTGACTTACAGCTTGTGGTTTAAGCTGAAGCTGAGCTGTCGTTCTCATGCATAGATCCCTGGCTGTCCAGCACCAGGGGTGGGGACAGTGTGGTCTGTCCCCCATGCAAGACTTTGTCCCTGATCCTGTCTCTCACTGTGACTCTCACCAACTGCTGCCTTGAAAAGCATCCAGGGACACAGGTGGAGCCAGCCATCCAGTGTGTGTTTCCTTCCTGTCTGGCGTTCCTTAGTTACTAATACAGAGGGGAAAGGCGGGCTGTTCTGTTCTCAATGTCTCCAAGCGGGCAGGGAAGGGGCCCAGTCCAGGGGATGGCTGATGGACTGCAGCTGTGGCTGTGCAGGCTGGGTCCTGTCTCCAAATGCTCTCCTTTGAGCTCTGCTTTGCAGGAAAGAGGTGATTGTCCCTGTGTTGGACCCCATTGTGTCCTCATGCCCATTGCAGATGACTGGGAGCCAGGACCTGACACAGGGCTGTGGCTTCTGTGGTAAGGAAATGGAGGTAGAAAATCATCTGCCAACACCCCCACCACACTTTTCGTGTCCGCATCCGTGTCTTTTCACACTTTGATTTTTTTAAAAAAAAGATTTATTTATTTAATGTATGAGTACACTGTCACTGTCTTCAGACACACCATAAAAAGGCGCTAGATCCCATTACAGATGGTTGTGAGCCACCATGTGATTGCTGGGAATTGAACTCAGGGCCTCCGGAAGAGCAGTCAGTGCTCTTAACCACTGAGCCATCTCTCCAGCCCCCACGCTTTGATTTTTGCACAATCACGACCAGTGTGCAAACAATGTTTCTCCCACTTAGCATTTTGCTGTAAATTTTTTTCATATTGCAATAGAGTCATCAAATTATGTTCTTCTGTGATTTCAACCACTCTCTCCACAACTCTTCCCTGGGATGTAATGACTTTTGCATCAGTAGTTAGAGGTGGGTGTGATGGCGATGGAGAGGTGGCTCAGTGTATAGTTTTCTCTGAGCTAAGATCCTAGCACTGACATGCTCACAGCCACCTATAACTCCAGCTCCAGAGGGTCAGATGTTTCTGGATTCCGTGGGCACATGCATGTACCCACCTCCTAACCCCCAGATCAAAATAAAAGAAAATCCTCATAAACCAGGTGGAGCCTCCTGGAGGTATCAGGCCCTGGTGGGCCCTGCCTGTCAGGTGGGGCTCCTGCCCTGTGAGAGTCCCGTGTTTGTGGGAGGGATTAGCCAGGCCCTGTTACCTGGCTGGCTCCTCCCTCTGTGGAAGCAGAGATAGGGCCCTCTAGCTTCCAGGAGTGAGAAATGATGCAACCTCGGGTATTTTGTCCGAGAAGTATTTATAGGCTTCTAATTTAATTTTTAACATTCCGTTGAGTGAATCTGCGGTAGTTTATAAAATGCTTTATAGCTCTCTTCTTTCATTGTCCCCAGAGTGCAGCCGTCATCATGCCAACATGGATAATTTGCATAGGACGGGATCTCCAAGTGGAGCTAGTGGGTCATGGATTTTACCGCTTTCATTACTAAAAAGTTAAATTGTATTTAGGAAGTGGTATCCTTGGCTCTCCCACACTGCCACCCTCTGGGTTCATATAAGTGAGTCTATTGCTGTTGGCTGGAGATTGGGGCTGGTGCCGTTCTGTTACTGGGAGCCTGTCCAGGGCAGGCCGCTCTGTCAGCAGACTCTTTGGCTCCTGATGGCTTGGGGCATGGGAGGCCTTGCCTTGGGGAAGGGTGTGGATTTAGGGGCTCACTTGGGGATTTCATTTGGTCGTTTTCTGATGGAGAAAAGCTCATGGTGTAAGTCAGGGCCACAAGCCTGAAACTGAGACTACACATGCTCTCCTGTAAGCTGTCCCTGTTTGTCCAGGGTCTGCCTTGTCACCCATTCATGCTTTACCATGTGGCCAGGAGAGAGCTGTTTCCAGCCGAGGCCACATGGCTTATTCCCAGGGCTCCACTGTATACCTGGGCCTCTGGTGCAATAGTTGGTGGAGGCTCAGGGTCTAGTGGAATGACCTTAGCACTCTTCGAAGAGTGTAGTCAGTCCCGTGTTTATGGTATGTCATAGTGCTCTTGTGCAGTAGCCCCAATCGTGGATTCCCTGTGCCATGGGGAGGTGCCTGTATTCGAGCGCTGAGCACGTGTTGCTGGCTTTGGTACAGGAGATGACGGCTGAGGAGAGGAAGCTCATCACACACCTTGACAAATGCGACTTCACAGAGATCCATAAGCACTTCATGGAAAGAGCTGAGGCCCGCAGGACCCTGCCCAGGGAGCAGAAGCAGGTTGGCAGTGGGTTCTGGGAAACTTGGAGGTAGCTAATGGGTGTAAGCAGTAGGGCACCCCTCACAGAGCCTTCCTCCCCGTGTGGCCTTAGGAGGTGGACCAGGTTCGGGGTGCCGTCACAGCAGGTGCTGAGTAATTTCAAGTAATACCCCCCTTCTTTTAAAGTGTGTCTGGGATATAATTCCATTTTCCTGGGGCACATTTGAAAGTACACTACCGTTTGAAAGGTCAGGAGTGTCAGAGGACCCAAGGGCAGGAATGTGGGGGTAATCTGGGTCTGCTGTGTTTCTTTCCACGTCTCCTCTATTTATTGGAAGCCTGCCACATAGTTCTTTCTCGATTGACTAGTTCTTGGCCATCTCCTGCAGGGGTTTGAGGCGATTCCAGAACCTACCTCATTTCTTCCTACCCTGAAGGCTACCCTACTCCTTTTGCTGGACAGCAGCTTGAGGAGCCCCGTGCCATGTGCTCCCCACACTTGCTGGAAAGCTGGGGGCTTGAGGCCTCCAGCAGAAGCAGTAGGAGGGACCCGCGGTCAGCATAGGCACTGGGTTCACTTTAGCTGCTTCTTTCTTAATGCCCACATATTGTTTTGACTCAGAAGCTAAAAGAAGAGGCCGAGAAGCTTCAGCAGGAGTTTGGCTACTGTATTTTAGATGGCCACAGAGAAAAAATAGGCAATTTCAAGACGGAACCACCTGGCTTGTTCCGTGGCCGAGGTGACCATCCCAAGATGGGGATGTTGAAGAGGAGGGTCATGCCAGAGGATGTGGTCATTAACTGCAGCAGGTATGTGGGAGACAGCCTGCCAGGCTCTTGTGGGTGAGCACTGGACCCTGGCTGGGTCTAGCCCAGGCTGCCTACTGAGGTGACTTTTGTCCTTAGCTCTTTGGGGGTGGGACCTTTCACTGGATGGGTGACCACAGACACCAGGCTCTGTTTCTGTGTATCTTGGGTCTTGTCAGAGCTCTGGGTCAGCTGGGCTGGTATCTTTCCACCCAGTAGAACTGTTTGTCTTGCTCAGCAGGGCTGAGGTTCCCCTACTGGGAGGTGTCCTCTACATTTTCAGCATTTGGCTTTCCAAATGCTGGCATGTTGGGTGTGGGCTTGCTGTACGCTGCTGTGCTGCTGTTACCTATGGTTCATCCTGTATGACCTCCCAACTTCAGTGACCCTGGGCGACAGCTGTGCAGCAGCTACCTGGTGTGTGAGCTGAGGCTTCAGAGCTCTCTGCATAGAGTTTGCTGAGTGACCACTCTGTTCTGGTCAATCCTGGTGTGTGTGTGTGTGTGTGTGTTCATGCCTCTGTATGTGCCACTATGTATACATCTGTGTTGTAAGTGTGCACGATGGCTGTCTTGGTCTAGGGAGCTTAGAGTCAACTCTGAGGCCATATCTGCACAGTCATGTGACTGCAGGACACATGTAGGGAAGTTACCCAGACTTGCTCATACTTGAGGACTGGAGACTCGAAATTATAACTATCTCTGTTTTACCACAGGGATTCCAGGATCCCTGAGCCCCCAGCCGGTCACCAGTGGAAAGAGGTGCGCTCGGATAACACAGTCATGTGGCTGGCTGCCTGGGTGGAGAACATCCAGAACTCCTTCAAGTACATTATACTAAACCCCAGCTCCAAGCCAAAGGTGAGAGCATGGCCTTCCAGGGAAGCCCTGTGCTAGAGCGCATGTGTCAGGCCCTCCCTCTGTGCTATTCCAGGGAGGCAGGCATGGGAGACTCCTCAGACCTTCAGCTCAGCCTTTAGAGATTCGCCAGGGTGAGCCAGAAAGAGTTGAGAGCAGCTGGGCACAGTGGCTGCAGTCTTACAGGAATCTGAGTAGGGCTCATAGTCACTTCACATTTTTTGTCTTTACTTAGGGGGAGATGGATTGGCAGAAGTATGAGGTAGCACGACGCTTGAAAGGGGTTGTGGACAAAATCCGTGCTCAGTATCAGGCTGATTGGAAGTCACCAGAAATGAAGAAGAGACAGCTGGCTGTGGCCCTTTATTTTATTGATAAGGTATATCATGGGACCTTGAGAGTGGGGCAGCCAGGACAATGGTGGCTTCTCCCTGGAGCTGGAGCCTCCATCAAATAGGTGTGTGTGTGTATGTGTGTGTGTGTGAGCGCGCGTGCTGCTGTGTATAAATGAGTGCTGTGAGTGTGCTCCTATGCCACAGACCACAGCCTTGACCAGTGTCTACCCTGGTCTAGCTGGCACTGCGGACCGGAAATGGGAAGGAAGAGGGTGAGACGGCTGACACCGTGGGCTGCTGCTCTCTCCGTGTGGAACATGTCCGACTGCATGTGCCCGCAGATGGCCAGGAGCATGTTGTAGAGCTGGACTTCTTGGGGAAGGATTCCATCCGCTATAAGAACCATGTGACGGTGGAGAAGCTTGTGAGTGCTCTCACCTCAGTGACCATGTTAACAGCGGGGTCTCTGTCAGAGCGTGGCAGAGCCATAGCAATGTGCAGTGGCCGGGTGCACCTCCCAGTGTCTCCTGTGGCTGTGTGAGGAGGCGTAACAGCCAGGGCTTACACACACACACACACACACACACACACACCCATTATAAATGTTTTGGCTTAGGAGGCGTGGGTGCTGATTCCTTGGGAACATGGAAAGAATCTGTTTCTTGCCTGTCCCTGCTTCCACTGGTGTCATGCATGCCCTGGCTTTGCCTCCCCTTTGTGAGACCTCTTCCCTGCTGGCCTGGCTTCTCCCCCATGAGACTTGATGCAGCTGCTGGTTATGCTTTGCCTCTGCTGGACACAGCTGCTTCTGCCCCATTGTCTTCTCTCTCACAATGCCGTCCTGAGCGGCCGCCGTGCTCTGGGTGACCCCATCTCGACAGCTCCACCTGTGGCTGCCCTGTTTCTATAGGAGGTCACATTGTAAAGGTTCCAAAGGGGATTTGATGCCCCCTTGGCACCCTTGGCAGGATGGGCAAGCTAAAACCAAGGAGAGGCCAGCGCAGTCTAAGCTATCTCTAGAAGTTGGCCTGGCCAGGGGGAACTTCATGTCTTCTGAAAGTGAGCAGAGGAGAGACATTGTTCTCTTGAGGCTCTATGATGTTAGGTGTGTCTGATTTGGTCACAAATACAGCACCCTGGGTCACCTGGGTGGAAGTCAGTGTTGGGGAGCCAGGAGTCCACTGCCTGCCAAAGTCACTGAGTGGCTCTGTAGAAGCACAAAAGACCAGCTCCAGCTTTTACCACATGGCCGGGAAGGAGTTAGCAGTGAGTGACCACATGCAGGATAGTGTTGGGAGACGGAGAGGATAGGCCTGGCACTCTGCTTGTACCACCTCTTTCCAGGACCTGGTGTTTGGACCTCTCTGGACCCCTCTGTTGATGTGCACAGTGTGATCTTTCTTGTCCTTGTGAGACATCCTTCCTGCTCAGCTAGCTTCTGCTCCAGGAGTCTCTATGTGGCTATGAGTTATGCTCTTCTCCATTTCAGGTGTTCCAGAACCTTCAGCGCTTCATGGAAAACAAGGACCCTAGGGACAACCTCTTTGATGCACTGACTGTAAGCATACATATATTTTTCAAAGCAGTGATGGTGTCTTAAGGTTTCTATTGCTGTGAAGAGATACTATGGCCACAGCGACTCTTACAAAGGACGATATTTAATTGAGTCTGGCTTATAGTTTAGAGGTTTGTTTAGTTCATTATCATCCTGGTGGGACGCATGGCAGCGTGCAGGCAGACATAGTGCTGGAGAAGGAGCTGAGAGTTCTGGATCTGGATCCACAGGCAGCAGGAAGTGAACAGTGAGCCACTGAGCCTAGACTTGAGCTTCTGAGACCTCAAAGCCCACTAGAAACTAGAAACTAGAAGTGAGTCTAGTGACTCACTTCCTCCGACAAGGCCACGCCTCCTAATTGTACTACTGCCTACGGGGGCCATTTTTATTCAAACCTCCACAGATGGGCATTAGGGGGCCTGGAAAGGAGTAGGGATTCAAGCCTAGCTTGTCTTTGTCCCCAGTGTGTTCTCTGTTCTGACCCAGCAGCTAAAGCAGCTCTCCTAATCCTCTTCCTGAAGCTGAGGATAGCTCATGAAACTCATGTCTCCGTGACTCCTTTCTCCTCTCTGTACCCAGACTTCCAGCCTGAACAAGCACTTGCAGGACTTGATGGAGGGGCTGACAGCCAAGGTGTTCCGGACCTACAATGCCTCCGTCACTCTGCAGGAGCAGCTTCGGATGCTGACCTGTGGTGAGTAGGTCTTTGACCCTGAGGGCTAGCTAGACTGTCCCCTGTGGGAGCTGCCTAAGGGCTGTACATTGGCTCACTCTAGCCATGAGCCGAGGTAGGACTGGACACGGCTGCCGATTAGTGGAAGAATGCTTGAAGTCAATCCCAGAGTGGGGGTGGCCTCAGTGGCCCCAGCAGGGAGATGCCCTATTTCCTGTTCCACCCCTTCTAGCCACTGTCTCTGGTCTGCAGTCTGTCCTTACCCTTCCTCCTCTAGGTCAGGCCTTGTCTCTCTTCCTCAGTCACTTTGGAGGTTCCTAACAGACCTCTGTGCCCCACCATTCCTGACATTTTCTGTACCCCCAAATCCTCTCAGCTTTAGGTCCCGTTCCTTTACTGCCATCTAGGGACCTTTGTCTCACTCCACTGTCTCAAGATGCTCAGTGGGGACAAAACCCACCTAGCATCTCCTCCTTTGCTTCTAGCTCAGAAAGGCATGTAGGCCAGTACCCATCACCTATGCCCACACTGCTCCCTGAGCAGGGTTTCCTCAAGAAGATACTGCAACCCATGGTCTCAGGAACTCTCTCGTCAGGGCAGGGTGACGACTCAGTGTCATTAAGTGTTGAATCCAGGCTATTCCCCTACTAAACCCAGGCAGCCAATATGGCTGACCTGGGGCCAGTGAGCTGTGTGGCCCTGAAGACATCTCTCATGCATGAGGGGCAGGCATGCAGGGAAGGAGACCTTTTTAGAGGAACTTGCCATAGGAAGCCAGAAGCCGGGGCTGCTAGTAGTGCATCCTTCAGGCCCAGCCCTGAATTAAAAAACTGCAGGGTCCTGTTTCCATGAGTGGTTTGTAAATCTTATATGGATGGCCACCTGGCCTTAGAAGTCTAAGAGCAGTGGCCATGCAGATGGGTGACTCAAGAACCTGAACCTGATCTTCAGTCTCTCAGGGATATAGCTAGTGAGAACCTTGCTCAGTAAAGCTGGGGTGTGTGGTGTACGGGGCCTCAGGGTTGTTAATCATAAGTTCTTGTGAGCATCCTGGACTACTCAGACAATACTGCCTCACCTTTCCTTGGGCCCTAGGGTTTCCAGATTACCCTGTTCCAGAAGGAAATGTCTGGGCCTGGAATGGCCTGACTCTGTCCCAATAGGACATAGTCCAGCCCCCACAAGAAGGTGAGGACTCAATGCTGCCATTACTATGGCTAACCCAGTTAACCCTGACTTGTGGGGCATCTTAGTCATTGACTTCTTTCTTGGGATTTTGTGTCATAGAAGTCCCTTCTAGTTATAACATGTCCAGAAAGAGCCCTTTTAGGGCCAAGGATGTGGGCCAGTGTACACTTGCCTAGCATGCCAAGGCCCTGGCCTACATTGCCGGTACTGCCAAAGAATAGGAGGGAGGAAGGGAGGCTCAGAGCAGGTTGCAGCAGAATGACAGCTGTCATTGTCTTTGCTCAGCTGAAGACAGCCTAACCTGCAAAGTCTTAGCTTACAACCGGGCGAATCGGGCTGTGGCAATTCTCTGTAACCATCAGAGAGCAATTCCCAAGACCTTCGAGAAGTCGATGCAGACACTCCAAAAAAAGGTGGGTTGGTGCCTGCCGTGAGTGCCCCCCATACCGGCTGCTTCCTTCTCTTCTCTTCAGGGCATTTCATGGAGGGCAGGGATGTGGACTGAGTATAGTGCTCTAGGAGGCTGGAGCTGGGGCTTGAAATCACACAGGGCCATGTCCTGGGCAGCCATGGGAGGAACCAGCTTCAGAGCCAGCTTAGTTGGTGTAGTTAGCATTTGTGAGGATCTGGAGTCTATCTGCTATAACCCTCTCCCCACCCCACCCCCAAAAAAGAGAGAATGTTGGATCAACAGCTGTGGACAGAAGTCCTCAGGACAGGTCTTGGGTGGGGATGGAAGCAGCCGTGCAAGTGTTTGTTTCTTCACAGATTGAGGCAAAGAAGGCACAGGTGGCTGAGGCACAGGTGGAGCTGCAGAAGGCGGAGATTGACCTTAGAAAGAGAGGGGACAGCAAACCCAAAAGGTATGTGTGGGGCTGACACCCTGAAAGCCATGACCCAGGGGCCCAGCCTGGGTCAGACTGGGTGTGGTCAGCCTTGGCCTTGATATTCTCCTTAGCTACTGTTGTGATCTTTGAAAGCTTCATACACAGAAGTAATATGATTCCAGAGCAGCCATGTAAGGCGCAGCTGGCCGTGGCCTCTGACGCCAGCTGCACGCAGCAGGTTTCATTGCTTTTACAGGGCTCCCAGGCTCCTATGGCTCTTTCTGGTTTTTGTTTTGAGCAGTTGGTTGAACTCATTTTCACGGCACACATTTTACTCTTTCAAAGTGCCCAGTTCTGTTGGGCACAGGGACACCCTTTAAGTATTCAGGGGGGCAGAAACAGGCAGATCTCTGAGTTCAAATCCAGTCTAGTCTACATAGTAGGTTCCAGGCCAGCCAAGGCTACCTAAACCCTGTCTCAAAAAAAAGATCAAAACCAAGCAAACAAAACAAAACAAAATGCACAGTTCTGAGAGATGTGTGGCCAGTTTCATAGAGATATCCTGTATTCATCAGTATCCCCTCCCATCCCCCAGCCTGCTTCACATCTCCTCAGGCTTCTCTGCCGCTGTGCTGGGCTCGTGGGCATGGCTGCCTTGCCTGGTGAGCCCACTGGGTCTTGTTTCTCTTCTGACTGTGTTGTGCCTAACACTTTCTCTGGCTCCACAGTATTCTTCAGCTCATCTTGAATTCACTTTTATCTGGGGTCTGAGGGTCCAGCCTCACTCCTATGACTACCAGGCTCTCTGGCACTAAGAAAACATTTCTGTCCTTACCAAGTGCACCTGGCACCTGTGTTGGAAATCGGTTGTTTGCAGGTATGGGGTTTGTTTACGGCCTTTGGTTTTGTTCTGTTCATCTGTGTCCATCCTGTCCACCAGTCCATCCTGGTGGCTGAGTGTGGGAATTGGGAAGAATGAGACCGACAACTTTTTTCTTGTTTGAGACAAAGTCTCATAGTGTACCCCAGGCTGGTCTTGAACTCAGTCCTGTTTTAGCCATCCAAGGACTGGGATTATAGGCATGCACCACCGCTGCCTGACTCCTAGCTCTGTCTTTCTCTCTAATGATTGCTTTGGCTACATGTCGACACTTGAAATCCACACCCCTCATATGCACTTATGTCGCGCTTGCTGGTTGGTTTGAAAGTGGCACACCATGATGTACCAAGTCTCAACACAATCTGTAAGCACCTGTAATTCCAGCCCTTGGGGTAGAAGTCTGGGTCATTCTCAGCTACATAGCAAACTCAGGGCCATCCTGGGTTACATGAGAACTTATGTTAAAAAAAAAAAAAAAATCGATATAATTTAAACTAAGTCTTCCTTAACCTCTCAGCAAACATTTGTGGTTTTTCAAGGAAAAGCTAAGTATTGTTTCCATGAAGGTATAAATAGGCTTTTTAGCTCATATTTGGATTGTTCATGGCTAGTTTTGTTAGGGGTTCCCCAGTCTACCTTGGGTCCAGTGATAACAGGTTGCAGGCTCAGTGCGCATTGTGCTCATTGCTAAGATTGACCACAGCGGAGCGGAGCGGGCAGAGCACCTGGGCTGTGTCCAGGATTCTGTGGGAGTCCCTCTCCGAGGCTGTCATGGTACCTTGAGGTTGTCACTCAGTGCTGTCCCTTCTGCATTTCACAGCTGTCACCCACTGCCCTTCCCTCCCCTCTACCCCTCCCCCACACCGTGATACAGGATCCACATTCACATTCAGTAAACACAACCCTGCAGATACTCACTTTCCCATCCAGAGACCACATCTGGACAAGAACATCTTCACAGATGTGACTTTAAACTCACAGGCAGGCTGTGTCCTAGGTGAAGCCAAGTGTAAGAGGGCTCATGTGCCCTGCCCAGGAGTTAGGCAGTGGCCAGTCCCATTTGGAGCAAACTGTGTCTGACAGCCACACTGCCTCCCCAGGGGAAGGCAGGATATAATCAAGCTCTTTGTCAGAGGCTGCAAACTACTCATGCAAGGGGCTGACATCAGCATTGAGTCCTCCAGGGCTGAGTCCCATCTGGTGTGCCTTGTGCTGAGGCAGCAGTTATAGGATCCACGTGCTAGGAATGGACATAGGCTGCCACTCCTGATTTCCCATGGTGGCTAGTGTTAGGCTCCTGGCCGGCAGGCAGCATAGGCTCTCAGCTTGGGACTCCAGAGCAGTGTGCCCAAAGTTGGTAGAGCTGCCATGATAGGCAATGCCAGGTTTAGGTCAGGACCAGGACCAACTGGGAAATCTGTGAACTCAGGACCCCAGAGAGGTGGCCCACGCCTGAGCCTTTGCACTTTAACATGCTAGAGTCAGAATTGACCTGCTCAGAAAAGGGATATCAGTCCAGAGTCCCTAGCCTTTGGTTGCCAGGTGGCCCAGCCCAAGTTCACTAGCAACCCGACTCTACTTCTCAGCCCTGGGTGGATCCTCCCCTAGTCTGTCTCCCCCCAAAGCTTCCAGGAGGCAAAACCATGGCCAGGTCACTTCGGAAGACTTTTGAGACAACACTCAGGGTTTCAGTTCCAATGCTCCCACTGGCTACAGAAGCAGCTGTGGCCTTTAACACTGCCCGGCCTCCCCCATCCCTGCACCTTTTATGATGCTGAGCCCTCTGTGTTCATGCCTGTGAAGATGTAAGTGTTCAACTGTGCACCAGTTTTACTCGTGTGCCTAGATGTAGAATCTTTCACTCCTTTTGTTTGTTTTTTTGTTTTGTACTTTTTGGGGGGTGGGGGGGTTAAGACAGGGTCTCATTACATAACTCTGGCTGGCCTGAACTTGTTATGTAGTCCAGACCAGCTTTGAACTCACAGAGATCTGACTGCTTCTGCCTCTTCAGTGCTGGGGTGAAAGGCACCCAGGTGATCTTGACATCTTACCCTACCGTTGGGGGTTTTAAATTATGTATTTTTATGTCTATGAAAGTTTTGCTTGCACATATGTATGTCTGTGTACAGAATACCTAAGGAGACCAGAAGGGGGCATCAACTCCTCTGGAACTGGAGTCACAGATGGTTGTGAGCTGCCTCATGGGTTCTGGGAATCAAGTCTGAGTCTCCGGAAGAGCAGCCCGTGCTGTCTTCTCTGCAGCCCCCTTACCACTGTGTTAATGCTTTGAGTCCAGGCTCCAGGTGCACAGAGGAGTGTTGGCCACCGCATTCTGTCCTTTCTTTTGCTATAGGACTTCCATCGTGTTTCAGAGTCACCATTGTTGTGTCCCCAGGGCACATTTGAGTTGATGTCTGAGGGTGCAGCATATGCTGGGAGCTGAGCATGCAGCAAAGGAGGCGGGATCAGCAAAGGGAAAATTTCACAAGGGAAGAAAATGTCTGAGTATTCAGGTTCCTTGCTGATTTATTCCCTTTATTCTTGACACCACAAACAGGATGACACTTAAGGGACCGCATATGTGAGACACTGTCTATCTGGAAAGTTTCTGAGCCCTCTACCATAAGCCAAGATCCAGACTTTAAGAAGGAAAGCCAGGCTCAGCATGAACTATGTTGTCCGTCTGTGCAACATGCTGAGCCTAATGAGCAAGAATAGCAGAAACCCTCGAGAAATACTAATTCTAGGCACCACCCACAGGGCAGCCTGTCCTGTGGGTAGCTAGCCAAGCCTAGCTGTGGTGACTTTCACCACCCTGGGTGACCACCCTAACTTACTGAAGTGCAGCTGCTGGAGGTTTGTTTGCTTCATTTCCTGCTCTTGTAAATGGTTGCTTATGCCAGAGTATGTGCAGGTGGATAGTCACCACCTGTCTAACCGGAGTTGCTTGATTATTCCTGTCCGGAGCAGAGGCTTTACGCTTCCTTTTCTTGACTTGGCTAGACCTTCCAGAGCAGTGTCAACAGTCAGTGGGGGTCACTGTGTCTTGTATCCAACCTGAGAGGCAAAGCTTTCAGTTTCAGTCGTCAACATGATGTTTACCATGTGCTTTCATAGCTTCTCTTGGGATTTGCAGGGTTGCATGTGCATACGTGTGACGGTGCTGGGTGCTGGGGATGTCAGATGTTCTTTCTGAGATGACAGTGGGGTTTGTCCATTTAGATCCATGCACAGCACCAATCTGTTTCAGGTGTAAAGCCCTTGCTACATTCCCATGGCTGTGATCTCTGCCCTTTATCTCGTGTGGGTGGATTCTGGCTTCTGTTCCATTGCAGCTTCTCTTCTGTTTCCAGAAGGATGCCTTTGTCTGGTTTGATCAGAGTAATGCTGGCTTCAGAAAATGAATTGGGACATGTTTCCCTCCTCTATTGGAGACCTGGTGGTGGTGATTCTGTAGGCATTTGGTGGAGTGATCCAGCAGTGCCCTTATGGGGGCTTTGCTTTGGGAGAAGCTTTTAGTGATCAGTTTGGATTCTGCTTGTTATCTATCTGTCCAGGTTTCTTATTCCTTGAGTCAGTGAGTTCTGTTGCTTTTTGGGTACAGTCAGTGATAGGACTTTGTGTCCAGCTGTCCATGGCACCCCCACTCCTTTGTGCTTCGGGAATGTCCTTGAGCATTCCTGACCACGTGACTATGGTTCTTAAGGGCTGAAGTTTTCTCCTTGTGACAAGCTTCCCGAGGTGCAGAGCTCTGTCTTTTCACAGTGGCGTGCTGCAGATGTCAGTTAGACCAGGGGGCATTCAGTGAGGCGTGCAGCTGTCACAGCACAGCTGCTACGAAATGTCCCATGTGTCACACGAAGTGTTCTGCGGGGCATGAGGCTGCCTGCCTCCTTCCCTGCATACAGTGGCCCACAGGTCACACTTGACCTCCTGGCCTTTCTGCTTGTGCTCTTGACAGTGATTCTGTCGTTGCTGGAGCATGGCTGTCACTGAGCAGGTGGCTTCTATGGCTCCTGCTACAAGTGCAGAGTGTTCTCAGCCTTCTGAGCACATTCCCATGCGGGTCCATTCTTCCACATTTGTGTCTGGAGCACTGGTTCCTAGGGTTGGGACCAGGATACCATGGGAGGGTAAGGAGAAGGGAGGAAGGGGGACTTTGCTTTGAAATTTATTTTCTTTAGTGAGTCTTTTTTTTTTTTTCTTTCTGATTTATTATCATTTTATGTCTATGAACGTTTGTTTTACCTGTTTGTATGTCTGTGCACCATGTGTGTGCCTGGTGCCTGAGGAAGTCAAAGGAGGGCATCAAATCCCCTGGAACTGGAATTACAGATGGTTCTGAATTGCTATGTCAGTGCTAGAAATTGAACTCAGGTTGTCTGGAAGAGCAGCCAGTGCTCTTACCGGCTGAGCCAGCTCTGCAGCCCCATTTCTTTATGAAGACAGAAATAAGGGCTGGACACCTTCTCTAGTCACAGAGGCATCTGTTCCTGTTCATAGCCTTGCCTGGTCCCTCGTTGGCTTCACACTGCTCCCTCCATCCATGGAGCCAGCAGCCACCCTGTGTGTGGTGTAGGTTGGTCTTGGCTTTGACCCCTCTGGATTTCTTTGTGCCTGGTGAAAGCTATCAAGGCCATTTGCAGGAGGGAGATGAAGGTGGGGCAGAGCAGACTCGGGTCTGCTCTCAGCAGCAGGCATAGGTATTCCCTCTTCCAACAGTTTCCTTCAGAAGCAGCGGCAGTTGCTGAAGCTGGAAGAACAGCTAACCCGACTGTGCATGAAGGCCACAGACAAGGAGGAGAATAAGCAGGTGGCCCTGGGCACTGCCAAGCTCAACTACCTGGACCCCAGGATCAGCATTGCCTGGTGTGTAGGCCTGAGGCCACAGTGCCCATGTGTGACCTGAAGGCTCTAGGAGGCCCCAGTATAGTCCCATAGGTGCCCTGCCCTCTACCTGGCCCTGTGCTAAGCACCACTTGTGACAGGGATCACCTAACTGGATGTCCCTGATGACTCAGTTCCTGAGTCTGAGTCCTCTTGTCTTTAGACCTCTTTCCTCTGAGCTTTGGGGTGGCTGAGACTGCCAGTACCCTGTGAGCACTAAATCACGTTTGGTCTGCCCACTGGGGATTGGGGGGCAGGTCAGGCCTTGCTTCGTGGCTACTTAGGTCATACCAGGGATGTCTTGAATCCTGGGGAGGGGAAACAATTGGTTGTGGTGCCCGGGAGAGCAGGGCTGGATGGCACAGGGTATCTTGCTCATCCTGATGTGCAGAGGCCACCACCTCTTTCCACACCTTGGCCTCCAGGGCAGGACTCAGAACTGATGTTGTTACCTACAGGTGTAAGAGATTTGGAGTGCCTGTAGAGAAGATCTACAACAAGACCCAGAGAGAGAGGTTTGCCTGGGCCTTCAACCAGGCAGGTGAAGACTTTGAATTCTAAGCAGCCTCTTTGCCGCTGAGACTTTCTTTCTCACTGTGAAGCGATATTGTGGTTTTCTATAAAATGTTGGAGGAAGGTGTTTGTCGTTGTGACCTAGAACAAAGGCCCCAACAACACTGACCTTGGAAGCACCCTAAGCATGGCCCTAGTCTCCCTCTATCTGCTTCCAGCCCCCAGGGTAAGGCTTCTGTTGGAGGAGAGAGCAGAAGAGAGGGTGCCTGGAGGCCAGGGCCACCGGGACCCATCACCATATCCCTTAGCTCTCGCTCCACAAGGTTACAGATGTACCTTATCACAGTTCCCAGTGGTAATTTTCAGTTCCTGCCTCAGCCAAGCTTAAGATGGCATCCAGGACTCAAGCATGGCAAGCACACACATTACCACGGAACATACCTCCAGCCATCTGTAGCCTTCAATTCATGTCTTTCTGCCTCAGTTTAGCAGCCTTGTATTCTTCCAGATCTTGTCCTGCTCCTTGAGTTTCTGTGTCCTCTGGGGTCACTGTCTTTTCGGGCACTGTTGCCTGGGCGTGCTGCAGCTGTCTGCTTCTTTGCTCCAGTTGTCTGCTTCTTTGCTCCAGTGTCCTCCTTGGAGTTCTGTATCCCAATGCATGAATTTAAGTGAAGCTCCCACTTCCCGTGCAAGCTCCATGACAAGCCCAGAGGACTCCAGAAAAGTGTGGTTGTTGGTGACCCTCCATGCCTAGGGTGTTCTCAAAATGGCTGGTATGTGCCAGTAGCAGCCACAATTGCAGGGCTCAGCCAGCAGGATCTGGCTCTTCCACATCCCTCCCCTCCCCCATGCCAAGTTTTACTGTGCTTGGACAGTAAGAAAAAGGAACCATGGGATATAGGAGATAAAGGTATCAGTGTGGGGCTCAGGGCCCGGGGAGGAAGCCAAAGCAATGTAGACTTGGCTTCACTGAAGGCCTGGCACACACTCTGCAAGAGCTGCACTGAGCTGCACCCACCCTTTCTGTCTGGTAACAGAATTTCCTCTACTTTGTCTTTAGTTGGGCTATCTTCCCATTCTCAAGACCTCTTATGTTTTAGTTGTTCTTTAATGGGTGTGGCAGCCTCTGCCTGTAGGCTGCTCATGAGGCTGAGGTGGAGAATTGCCTGAGTCCAGAAGCAGAGGCCAGAGACTGTGTAATGAGACCTTGGCTTCAAAAGAGAAAAGGAAGGAAGGAAGGAAAAGAAAGAAAAGGAGTCTAGAGTGGGCAAAATGAAGTGACTAAGACGCTGTGTTTAACGGCATAGCTTCTTTCAGTCCCTCTGCACTCCTGTTTTTGGGGAATGGTCTCTCTGCTACTTAGGCTCCCTTTGAACTCCTGGGCTTAAGGAATCCTTGGCTTCCTGTAGCCAGAGTGCATGCTTAAACCATCCAGACGGGCCCTTCTAGTGAGTTTTGTTTCCTTCAAGTTTGTTATGGTTTGAATATGCTTGGCCCACAGAGTGGCACTATTAGAAGGTGTGGCCTTGGAGTAGGTGTGGCCTTGTTGGAGTAGGCGTGTCACTTTGGGTGTGGGTTTTAAGACCCTTGTCCTCGCTGCCTGGAATTCAGTCTTCAGATGAAGATGTAGAACTCTTAGATTCTCTTGCACCATGCCTGCATGGATGCTGCCATGTTCCTGCCTTGATGATTCTGGACTGGACCTCTGAACCTGTACACCAGCCCCAATTAAATATTGTCTTTATAAGAGTTGCCTTGGTCATGGTATCTGTTCACAGCAGTAAACCCTAACTAAAACAGAAGTCATAAACCGTTCTCTTCCTTTGATGGACTTGAGTACCTCAAAGAAAATGGAGAACAACTGGGCATATTCTTTAATCCCAGCAATCAGGAGGCAGAGGCAAGCAGATCTCTGTGAGTTCAAGGACAACCTGGTCTGCATAGTGAGTTCCAGGACAGCAAGAACTGTAGAGAGAGATCTATCCAAAAAAAAAAAAGCAAAGACAGTCAGTGGAGAGCCACCTCTGCCTCTGCAAATGCCACACACAAATACAAAACCTGAGTGGCCCCAGTCCTACCATGGGCTAGGCAGAGACTATCTCCTACCTTGCAGCTGCTGATCACCCCGACTCCCTAGGCTGTCCGTTGCTTTCCAGAAGCCTTGCAACCCTGCCCAGCACTCCCTGGCCCAATTCCACCCCTGTTCTCTGGTCAGTGGCCATGCTTGCTGTCAAGGGGCATTTATACCATTGAGCCCACCATGGCCCGGAGGTGCTGCCCAGGACCTCTCTGCTCCAGCCAGAAGCACTGGTCAAGGCCAGTCTAATCAACTAGAAGGAAAAAGGCACACTTATATGGGCACTGTACATGGCTGCTTTTAACTGGCTAGAACTTGGAAGTTTGGTTGGAGTGTTGCAAATCTAGAACCAGATTATATTGCAGCTTCTCCAGTGGGGGTGTAAGGGGATCAGAGAGCTAACATGTGAAGGCTGATAGGGGAGAATGTGCTACGGTTAGAAGTGCCAGAACCAGTTATGTGAGGGACCACCACAGCAGGCTCCTATGCCAGGATAGAGGACCGTCTACCTGGTCTTCAGGCATAGCTTGGAGAATGTGGCCACCTATGGGCAAGCTGACTCTCGTTTGTTCCAGACACTCACCCCTCCCCATCCCCCAAGGTCTCCGTTTCATGGTATTCTGGCTGTAGGCAGACCTGGCCACTGCTTAGTTTCAGGGCTCAGCCCCAGGAACACTCAGGCCAGGAGCTTGTGCTATGGAGTTCAAGACCCTCAATAAAAAACTTTAATTTAACATAGAGTTAAGTTTATTGAAACTGCTAGCAAGACAACAATATCGGAGCCAAACTAGAGACTGCTGTGTGAAGGGGTTGAGGGAAGGAGTTTTTAAAGGTAAAACCCACAAGAAGACCTTGTGTGTCTGCACAAGCAATCCAGGAACTGTGCCGCTCTGCCAAGGTTAGATAGTCAGGGTGACCTCAAAATAGTCCTTGAATGTCTGCATAAGCAGGTTACAGAAGCCAAGAGCAGCAGGCAGTCATGTCGTAACAGGTAGATGGTCATGCATGTACATTTTTGGGTAGGGGTCACTGAGTCAGGGTTACTGGGAATTTATCTTTCAGGGACTGGAGTCAGAGACAAATGGCTAGTGGAGACCAAGATGCAAGAGGGTTTTAACCATCACATTCCCTAATGGCTCTATTAGAGGGAGTGGGGAATTTAAACCTAGGGCTCCTGGCATTGGTAGTGTTTGACATCCATATTTACAAATGAGAATTAAGATTGTAAAGCAGAGACAAAATGAGCCTCAAGATAAAATTGGGTGGCCACGAAGTAAGCCATTCGGTTAGATCCCAGCCCTATCTGGACTAACCCTTTTTGTGTTTTAGTGGTAGTTTGATTTGGTTTCGTTTTTGAGATGGGGTTACTCTGTGTAGCCCTGGCTGTCTTGAAACTGACTGTATAGACCAGGCTGGCCTCGAACTTAAGAGATTTGCCTGCCTCTGCCTCCCAAGTGCTGGGATTAAAGGTGTGCGCCAGCACACTCAAATGAGTAGCCCTTTTGGTAACTCTGATTTTAGCAAGTACTTGTAATACTGAAGAATCCTGGGGGACAGCGTGAGCTTCGCTATGCTAATAGGCATCATAGTTAGCTATTTGTCCAGAAAGAAGGGAAGTGACCTCCTTTTGGTAGAGAGGAACTAGTTTCCTTTGGCTCTAACATTCCAGTCTTTAGTGAATGATAAGGACAAAGTACATCAGATTTTAGCAAGTATACGGACTGCAGCCATTGTGGAAGTTTATAGTCAGAGGTTGATTGGAAATCTGCTGGGACTGATAGAGACTTTAGGTGGGGAAGCTTTGAATGACAGGAGTACTTATCTGGAGTCTGCTTGACAGGTGGATCCAAGTCACAGTTCCCCTGAAGCTTACATGAAATATTTTTTAAAGTTAACAGAGATAAGGTTTTAGATCCATTAGCAACACCACTGTTTGTGATCTGCACTGAAGTCCTCATTATAGAAAACAGCAGTTAACCAGCATCTGCAAACAGCTGGAGTTGACCCACGTCTTTGAGCCATTGCAAAAGCTCATGATTCTGGGGTTAAAGCGTGAACACTCTTTCTCTGTCCCTGGCTGTATATATAGTTTGGTCAGTGACATTTTCAGCACAGTGAGGAGCACCGTGTGACAGTTATCAGTGCTTTTCCAGAGCTAGGTTACTAGCTTATCGGAACTCCAGGATTCATGTTAGAACTCTGAAGTCTTAGAATTACAACAACATAGCAAGAAGGAAGGCATCTGGAACTTTACACATGTTGTTATATATTTTACATCACTTTCTCAGAGCCACA
The DNA here is from genome assembly GCA_019843965.1 of Rhynchomys soricoides. Taxonomy (NCBI): domain Eukaryota; kingdom Metazoa; phylum Chordata; class Mammalia; order Rodentia; family Muridae; genus Rhynchomys; species Rhynchomys soricoides. The sequence goes on along the minus strand of JADRCH010000202.1, from coordinate 134,435 downwards.
CAGTTTATCTAACTTTCACACCCATGGACCTTTACAACGTGTTTTATATACCCTTGACCCTATAATGTTTATAAACTCCAAATATTTTTTAATTCAGTTATTTACCATGAATCATATAGGTGGCTGGTTACTGAGAGCAGTCATTAAAAAGCAAGTTTTGCTGGGTGGTACTGGCACACACCTGCAGAGGATCTGTGAGTTCGAGGCCAGCCTGGTCTACAGAGTGAGTTCCAGGACAGCTAGAACTGCACAGAGAAACCTGTCTAGAAAAGACAAAAAAAAAAAGAAAAGAAAAGAAAAATTTTTAAATAAAGGAATAATAAAAGTTACATTAAAACCTGTTTTGTGAGTGTGAATTTTGCCTTTTTTAGCAGGAGACTTAGTAGCTCTAGAAAAAGCAAGGCCTGGGGCTAGAGAGATGGGTCACTGGTTAAGAGCACTGACTGTTCTTCCAGAGGTCCTGAGTTCAATTCCCAGCAACCACATGGCGGCTAACAACCATCTGTAATGGGATCTGATGCCCTCTTCTGGTGTGTCTGAAGACAACTACAGTATACTCATATACATAAAATATAATAAATAATGCTTAAAAAAAAAGCAAGGCCTGATTTTTACATGGACTGACTAGGCAGTTGCAGCTTGTGTGTGTGTGTGTGTGTGTGTGTGTGTGTGTGTGTGTGTGTGTCAGGGCAGTGGTGTGGTCTGGGTGCTTGCTGTTGTCAAACTGATAAAGCTACAGTTAGCCCTCTGATAAGGCTAAAATTGAGCAGGAAGTATAATCCCAATGGCCTCTCCATCAATTAAAATGACAGACTTACCCACAACCTGGATGGTTACCCTGGGCTCCTCCATGGTGATCTTGATGGTTTCATTAGGGGCAGAGGTCAGGGGCAGGTTTCAAACAGAGGCAGATGTCTTCTACCATCATACAGGGTAGCCTTCAGCTGCCAGGCCCAGGTTGAGATACATTCCTGTGGAGGAGGAACATGAGAAATTGGCCTACCTTGGCAAGGCAAAGAGGGGCGTTAATTTCCCGGTGTCCTGCTTGTTCACAGTTCGGGCAGGGTTCTGGAGGTAGGCAATGCATGGAGCAAGTATTTGCCCGGTGGTTAGCATCATCACAATGCAGGTAGAGTCCTCTGTGTCCTGTCATAGTCTTTCAAGGAGACCTTAGGGCTGTTTTTAGGAGCTGGCATTTTTGTCTATTATGGGAAGTTCTTCTTATTAAACATTTGAAATGCTGTGTTTGCAGATCTGAGGAATTTGAGGCCCTGCATCTAGCCTATTTGATATATATGATTTTAAACAAACTTTACTTATTTTTTAGTTACTTTAGGCTTAACCTTGAAAACATACAGAAGGTTAAATAAAACTTGTCTCTGTAAGTGAATTACATTTGCATTTAGCATGACTACAGATATAGTCTGGAGCACATTAAAAAACATCATTTATGGGGTAACTATTAACTTGCATGTCTTAATTATCTTTAATAGTTTATAATAATTTAATAGCTTTTACAAGATTTTATATAGTTTTATCCTTGTTAAGTTTTAGCCTTAAAATTCTGAAATGAAGATTTAGCCTTAAATCCTTTAGAATCAAAATAAAACTTTAAGCCATAAATACAGTCCACAGAGAGATTGGGAGACTTTCTTTCCTTCCTTCCTTCCTTTCTTTCTTTCTATCTTTCTATATCACAGTTTTTTGTATGACTCAATCTATCCAAATATTAGCTTAACAAAGTTACCAAAGACCAGGAGGCTAGACATGTATCTCTAAGTTTCTCTTGAGTAGACATTTATAACCTTAAAAAGTTGAAAATCTTAATCATTAAGTAATTTTTTTCTTGGGATTTTACACACCCCCCCCCAAAGGTCTTACAGATCCTGAGAGAAAATTTACAGCTTACCAAGAGCTCCGAATATCCATCACTGTGTATGCAGGACCTTTTCCTTGTTTTGCTAACAAGAACTAAGAAAGGGGAAAGAAGTCAGAGCTAGACATCTGTAATTACATTTAGCCATCCTAATTGTTATATAGTTTTTTATTTAAAAATTTAAATAACACGAGACATACAGTAACAAATAAATATACCATTTATTTTAAGAAATTTTTATTAAAGGGGCGTTAGATGACACTTGAAGCCTTTACCCAGTGTATAAAACAGCTTTCCAGTTGCTGCATAGATGGACTCTCTCTTTACTCTTAGTTTTTAGCCCACACACCCTAGTTTCCCCAACAAACCTTGAGGCCTCATGCAATTTAGGGGCTCGTGGCATACAACTACCTGGGAGGAGTGACTGGATACTCAAGTGAGGGTACAATGGTCTTGTCTATCTCTGCCTTTTTGAAGGAATATTAACTTTTTAAAAAATATTTATTTTCAACTTATGTGTATTGGTATTTTGATTGCATTTATGTCTGTATGAGGTTGTCAGATCCCCTGGAACTGGAGTTACAGACAGTTGTAAGCTGCCATGTGGGTGCTGGGAATTGAACCCGGGCCAGTGCTCTCAACTACTGAGCCATCTCTCCAGGCACAGAATATTAACTTTTAACAAGCCCAGCTCTGATTATTTTAAACAAGTATATCTGGAGTTATTAATGAGAGATTTTAAACACAGGGTTTCATTTACTTTATAACCAGTTTGTGTGTCTGCAGATGGGGGCAGACAACCTGAAAAGCTTCATAGCGATTCTTTTCCTTATCAGGTCATCAAGTTGCAGAGTAATGTAAGTATCTGTCACCTAGAGGCCGTTAAACAGGGAACTATAAAAACAAGACACCCGCGGGAACTCCCAAAGTGTTGGCGTCAGGTTGTTCTGTGTTTATAGATTTTTAACCATATCCAATAAACTTACAGATTTTAAGGCACAGAAAGTCTATATAATAGTCTTACAAGTCTTGAGATAAGTTTGTATTTTAACCAAAGTCTAAGAGAGCTACGTAAAACCAAGGAAAGGAGAAGAGGTAAGCAGCTGTAACCCCTACTGGACAGTCTACTTTTTAGCTGTTTTAAAGCACCTGGTGTCTTTTCCTGGGCTGTTTGGTTTTTCCTTTCGCTGACCGGAGGCAGGAGGCCTGTCTGACCCAAGACAGATTCTGGGGAAAACTTTAAAACAAGCATGCTTGGGTCATGAGAGGGGGTCATAAATCCAACCCCAGAGCCAGCTTTTAATAAAGTAGGACAGCATAGATTTCAATATCATCCATACCCAAAAGACCCCTGAATCCCTGCAAAACCAAATCTGGTGACCAGAGCAAGCTGAAAACAAAGAAGGCTTAGAGATAAGGCATTCTGGGTGTGGGCCACTGGCACATCGAGCAGCTGGTGGAAGAATAGAGGGCTTATGGTGCCTGTAAGAGCTGTGCTGGGCTCGGGATGGGGGTGGGGTGGGGCTTAGCAGGGGCGGGGAAGGGGGTGGCAGTAGCCAGACCTCCATGGGCAGAGACAGGAGCCACCTAAGAGAGAAAACATGCAGGAAAAAGATACCGTTCAGAAGCAGAGCTAGAGAAAAAGATGGCAAACAAGAGGTGCCTGGTGTACCTGTGGGACAGCAGGCTCCAGTGAGCCAGTGAGAGACAGAGACAAGAAGTTAGCCATGGTTATGGGCAGAGTAAGCTGTAGGAGGAAGTGAACAAGAGAGACAGAGTGAGAACCTTCAGGGAGAGGCAGCATCTATAAAGTTTGGTTTCCCATGCTGCAACAAAACTCAGAGGCATACCGGAAAACATAGACATACCAAACAAAACATCTACACAGTCCGTGGAGATCAGACACAGACATGTGGTGGCTATCTTCACTAAAATGCCAGAACCAGGGGAAAGCAGGATGTCCTCCACTCTGTCCCTGGAGACTGGGTCTATGATCATGTCTGATCTCCCCCTTATCTACCCAGATGTTGGGACTTCCAGAACTAACCAATTGCTCTGGGTTTCAAATATGCATTGGCCAGAAAGTTTTACTTTTGTTTTGCTTATAAATCTGCAATGGTCAATCTAGGGTTCCCCTGGGCCTCCAAGTCCACAATGTACTCACCCCCATCTAGGGCCTGTTGCCCACTAGTGACTCTTAATTTGTGGTAGCCCTGATACCGGGCTTTCCCAGGCGTCACCCAGCTTAGGACCTATCCTGAAACCCCTGACCCTGTGTATGGGGTCTCCCAGGGATCCTGGACAAGGACTCAATGTTATAGAGTTCAAGAACCTCAGGAAAAGACCACAGACTCAATCTGGATTATACTTAGTTATAAATTTATTGAAACTGATAGCAGGACACCAGTCTCTGAGTCAAACTAGAGACTGCTGTGCAAAGGGGTGAGGGAAGGATATGTAATGGCAAAACCCACACTGAGTGTCTGCACACGCAAGCTAGGAGCTGTGCTGATCTGCCAAGGTTAGGTAGTCAGGGGCGACCTCAAAATAGGCCTTGAATGTCTGCATAAGAAGGTCACAGAAGCCAAAAAAGCAGCCAGTCGTGTCATAACAGGTAGATGGTCATGGCTGTACATTTTTGAGTAGGAGTCACTAAGTCAGGGTTACTGGGATCTTCCAGGAACTGGAGTCAGAGAGAAATGGCTAGTGGGTTCCAAGTTGAATACCTACCATAAAATAGAGTTTCCTTAGCCATCACCCTAGACACAGGACATGTCCTGCCGTGTACCTGTAAAGCATCCCATCTCACTCAGTAGAAGCAGGTTTACCCAGACTTTATTGGGGTGAATGCTACTTGTGGTAGTGCACCCTCTGGTGCTGGATGAGCTGAAAGCTCTGGCCAAAAGCTTTGCCACAGGTGCTGCAGGTGAAGGGCTTCTCGTCCATGTGGGTCCGTAGGTGCCGGAAGAAGTGTGACTGTCCTCGGAAGGCCTTGCCGCAGTCTTCACACTTATAGGGCTTCTCACCCGTGTGGATGCGCTGGTGTTCAATGAGCACAGAGCTCCAGATGAAGGCCTTGCCGCACTGGCTGCAGACATACGGCTTTTCCCCAGTGTGTAGCCGCTGATGGCGCACCAGGTTGGAGCTCTGGCTGAAGGCGTGACCACATTCGCCACACTTGTAGGGTTTCTCGCCATTGTGAATGCGCAAATGCTCTGTGAAGTGTGAGCTTTGGCTGAAGGCCTGGCCACACTGGCCGCACTCATAGGGCTTCTCGCCTGTATGGATGCGGTGGTGCTGCATGAAGCCCCACCAGCTCCCAAAGTGCTTGCCGCACTCGTGACAGGCATAGGGCTTCTCCCCTGTGTGGATGCGCTGGTGCTTTAGCAGAAGAGAGTTGTACTTGAAGCTCTTACCACAGGCCTCACAGCGGTGTGCCTTGGTGCCCTGTGGGCCTGCCTGCCCGCAGTCTCGACCCAAACTACTGCCCAGCTCAGCAGTCTTCTTGGCGCTACCCTCTGTCCCTGGGGCTCCCTGGGGCAAGAGTACCATGTGCCAAGTGTCTCTTTTCTGAGAGCAGGGCATGGCTCTTGGAGGCAAGCCTGCTGGCTGCTTCAAGCTACATTCCTGGCCAACGCTGTCCCCACACTTAGACATGCCGGGAAGGCTCTTCAAGAGGACCCTCAGCGCCCTTCCATCTGAGGCCAGCCTATCTCCAAGACTGCAGGAGTTGAGAGAGGCTGGAGTCTTCTCAGGCCCCCACTCAGAGTCTGAAGGAGAAATGGCAGACAGCTCCCAGTCTCACCCTACTGTGGCATTCTAGGAGCTGAGCCCAGGGAAAGCCTGAATGGGGACTATTCAGAGGGGGGAGAGGCTGGGTGGGGGAGACTGTATGTAAGGTGGGGACAGGGGTGTGCCAGAAGACTTAGAAAGATGGTGTCAGGAGCAGCCAGGCCCCTGCCTGTTGGAGACCCTGAGCTCCTGGAGGAGCCTCACTGGTGGCTAACTAGTTCTGTGATGCCTCTCTTAGCTGGGAAAAGGAAGTATGAGTTGCTATTAAGAGCTAGCAAGGGTCTGGAACTTGGAGAACTCTCGAAAGTGGTCCTTCAGGCTGAGACGGCAAGAATGCCTGAGGCCTGCCCTGCCAAAGAGACCAGATCTGGATGGGGCTAGGCCTGATCCACAATTCCATAGGGACCAGCTACGGCCTCAGTCACAGTCAATCAACCCCCCCACCCCGCCCACTCATCCTCTACTCAAGCTGAGACCCAGGCAGGATGGCCTGGCCCCTAGCACATCCAGGGAAGTGCAGTGTTGCATCCAGTTGGGGGCTCCTGAGGAGAGCCGGGCTGCTCACTCACCAAGCCAGGTGTCTCTGGTGATCTCCACTTCTTCTCTGTGTTGGAGGTCCAGGTCTGCTGTCCGGGAAGGCACCTCAGTGCTGGAACAGGGAGAGCCTGGAGGTAGAGGACTAAGGTTCATGCCCTACTCTCCAGAGGGCAGCATCCTGCCCCTTCCCTCCTTCCTGAACTTAGAGAAAGACTCCAAGGCTCTGGGGCCAAGACCCAGATACGCAGTACCTTCCTTACCCACCCAGCAGCGCCATGTGCCCCCAAAGAGAAGTTCAAATGGATGAGGTGCCACTGCCTTAGCTGGCCCATCAAGCAAACCCTCTTGAGGCTATGGGAACTCATTCTCCCTTAGTTCTGTAGGCAAGCACAAGGCCGGCTGCCCAGCAGCTCTTGTGCCTGCACCATGCTGGCTGAAGCCCTGGCTGACTCTGGTTTTGCCTCCTTTCCACCCATCCTTGTTCTTTGCACTCAGCCCTGCAGCGGCCCCATGGTTCCGTCTTCTCAATTCTTAGAAACACAAGTCAGCCTCGACTCCTGATCTGTGTCTACAAGGGCAGAGAGGCCCTAGAAGGACCGCTTTATCCCCTACAGCCTAGGCTGGCCTTCTGCTTGTAGGTTAGCCAGAGTGGACAGGGCTGTGGCTCGGAGCCTTTCCTGTAGGCATAGGGACCCTTGTGCCCTTTCCCGATGCTTTTCTTCACCTCCTGCTACTCCTAAAGGACCCTGAAATGACCGTGTAAAGGGTCACTCTGCAGCTTGCTGGGACCTAGATATTCTGAATGGGCCTCTTTGAGTGTCCAGGGTTCCAAGAAATCCTGGCAGAACTGCAGGCAGGTTTCAGAACATTGGGGTATTCTCTGGTAAAGAATGTGCAGAAATGGTGTGACACACCGTAATCCCAGAGACTCAGGGGGCTAAGGCAGGGAGACCCTATCCCTCCCCCCAAAAGGAATAAACAAAAATGTAATCCATGGGCCTTTGAAGGTAGCAGTTTAGCTTGCTCTGAGAGGCAGCTCTGACCTTGCTGGTAGCTGGGAAGCAGGCATAGAGACCACCTGTCACCTGTGTATCTGTGCAAGGGGTGACGGCCATTCTCTCATCTACCTCCAGACACTCAGTGCCTTCCCAAGCTCCACTATGATTTGGTAAAGTCCCTGCCACCAACAACCATCCCTTAGTCCAGAACCCACTCCGTTTATTTGTTCACAGGCCCACCAAGAACAGCATAATGCTCTACGGCCCTGTCTAAGAATTGTTCTAGGAATAGGCAGAAGGGCCCTGGAGCCAGGCAGCAAACAGGGTTAACCCCGTGGTTCCCTAGGAAGTGTGATCTCTCAGTCCTCACCCGTCAATGTCCATCTATAAGCTGTGGCTGGGCTTTGGCATCACTTGAGAGCCTGGCACAGAGCATAGCTGCCTTCCATAAAGCTCAGATCCACTGTATCAGCCATAAGAAGTCTAGGCCCACATAGAGAGCTGGTCCCATGTGGGATCTTCTCCTCACTGGCATCTCAAAAGAACAGTGAGGTTTCCTATGTGCCTCAGGGATGAAGCCTTTGGACTACATGGCCTCTGAGATCTGAGGTGTGCTCAGTGGCATGACAGGGTCGGGACCCCTAACACGTCAACTTTACCAGTTGACTGATGAGGCCACCATGTTGGAGTGAAGCCAGGATGGCGGCTCTGTCCTTGCAAGTCATGAGGCAAGCACACCCAAATTAACCAGGGAGGAATGCTGCCTCTCTTCCTGGCATAGGACATACTGTCAGAGGGGGATCTTCTCTTCCTAAAACTGGGCCATTCTGAGGCCATTTTTCCTTTTATACTGAGGAAGAAACATACCCAGGGGGCTGTTCCCTGGGGTCAGTCAGAGGGTGACCACTGCTATCTTCCACCACTCCCTCAGGGCTCTTCCCAGAGGCCTCAGTGCTGAATGAGCTACGGAAGTGCACACTCCCTTCCTCAGCCAGCCAAAACACAGGTCAGATTAGAAGTGGGGCAGAGGGGCATGGCAGTCTGGGGCAAATACCGTGAGGGTGCCCATGGAGTGCCACATGGTGCTGGTCTCCAGGTGTCCCTGGTGATGAGGGCCTGTTGAGTGATAAGACAGGAAGGGACTCCTCAGCATCCTCTAGTGCGGCCATCTTCCTGAGTCCTGCTCAAAGAGGCACCTGGGACCTGAGGTAATGAAAACCAAGACAAATGGTGGGAACGGACTGTTGTCAAAGAACTCCATGTCAGCTCCTGAGCGGTCCTAGGTGATCCTTAGCTTCTCAGCAAGAGAAGGTTGCTGAGAAAAGGCAGGTGACCTCCTGAAGAGCTGCAGGGCCTGCGGTGCAAGGGCTGGAATGCTTATTCAGTGTGAAACCTGCATGATTACTGGCAGCCTCCCCAGCAAGGCAGAGTGGTTCCGAATGCTAAGCAAGCAATTCAACCAACTGAGCCCCACCCCTGGCTTCTCAGTACAGCATCCTAAATGTTCTTCCCAATGTGGCCTGCAGAGAAAAGAATGCTTACTCTAACAGCCAATACTCCTGCACCACAACTGGGGCTCTGGCTCCAGACAGGGTGAGGCATCAGGATTCTAAATCTAACTTTTAAAGGGATTACTTCATGAAAACCAGAAGGGATACATTTCCAGAGGGAAAACTTTTCCTCAGATCCTGAAGAGTCTGAGGCTGCTATCCCCAAGCACAGCACCACCTACAGGGGTTTTGTGTGTGTGTGAAGGGTGTACTTCCAGGCTGGGGATGAGGTTCAGTTGATTGAATTGCTTGCTTAGCATGCCTCACGCCTTGGCCCAATTCCCAACACCACAAAAACTGGGTGCAGTGGAGCATACCTCTAATCCCAACACTTGGGACGTGAAGGCTGCAGAATAGTAAGTTCAAGGGCATCCTTGTTTACACAGAAAGTTCGAGGCCATCCTGAACTACACAGAGACTTGAGAAAAATAATAATGGGGAGGGAGGGCACTTTCTTCCACAAAGTGACAAGGGAGAGAATGGATGACATCAGGCCAGATGCAGTAGCACCCGCCAGGAGGCGGAGACACTGTACAGTACAGGTACAGGAGCGGGGCGGACACTGTGGGGCCGCCCTATTGGGTCCCCTAGATTAAAACCACTCAGAGGACCCGGGCTCGGGGTGACTGAAGTCACTGCAGGAGAAACAGGCAGGCACCTACGCGAACGAAACGAAGGGTCCGTGTTGGAACCACCGGGCGACCACTCACCTTGCAAAAGGGAGGAGGCCGTGGGCTCGCGACGCCGGAAGTGCTCTGCCTCTGGGAGGCCCCGCCCCTGATTCTAGGACGCTCTGGACCCCGGAGGACCACGCCTCGGTGGCCTCTTGCGGCTCAAAGCCTTTAAGCCTTGCAGCTTCCCCACAGAGGGTGTCTCCCACCCCCCCCACCCGACCCCCCAAACAGCCCAACACTGTCCGGTCTGGACGATCTGCTTTCTAATTAGCCGAAAAGTCCGGCAGAGGCCCTCATTTCCGCGCGAGGCAGAAGTGTGAGAGCCCTGGTATTGAGCCTCGGCGGATGTCATAGTGGCATAATTGGAATTGGCCCCATCAAGGACCACACTGCCCTAAGCTGCAGCTAACCTTACCCAATCTTGCAGACTGTCAGGGGTGCGTCCTCGCATGAGGTTGTTAAAAATTCTCAAATAGATTTTCGTAACCAGCACCAACCTCAGGAAGCTGGAAGGTGCTGTTCGTAGTAACTTAGCCACTGCCAGTTATTATGGAGACTATGGGAAAAGATCCCATAGACTTAATTCAGATTACAATTAAGCAAAATTTTAAGACTGCTAGCAGGGCCACAGTCTCTAACCCAAATCAGGGACGTGTTGCCCAGAGGTGGGTGCAGGAAGAAGGGGTTTTAAGGGCGAAAACCACTAGATCTGCTTCGTTCTGCCAAGATTACATGATGAAGGTGATCTCAAAATAGTCCTTGAATGTCTGCATGAGCAAGTTAGAAAACCAAACCAGCAGTCAGTCATAACAAGCAGATGGTCATGGCTGTACGTTTCTTGGGGAAGGGGAGCGTCAAGGAGTCAGGTTGGGGAGACCTTATCTTCCAGGAACTTGAGTCCGAGACAAACAAATCTGGTTCCAAATTGTGTTTCTAGCATAAAATGGAGTTTCTTTAGCCACCATACCAGGCACTTGTGATCCCTATGGTTAGAGTGTGAGGATACCCCCTTCCCTCAACACATACACATGCACACAGGGCGATTCTAGGGAGGAATAGTAACTGAGCAGGTCTGCACTGCATGAAGGAGATGTTTCAGCCTAGTGGGCCTGGAGACCCTGGCCTTCACACTCAGATGATAAGGCAGAACCTCCAGGCTTGGTGCTTGGGTTTACATTCTTAAATGAAAAGTAATAGAAATGGCCTCTGTTGGGATTGTTCAATGAGAGAATTAGGGCCCTCAACACAAGCTATCCAACCCAGTTGATTAGAGCTGGCCCTCTAGGGTGTGTTCAGGTGTACAGGGGGGCTCCATCTCACCCAAAACCTCCCAAGCTTCTCCAGGCATGAGGGCTAGTTAACCCCAGAATCACTTATATGAGGTTCTGAGAGCCCTTCCCAAACACAGGCTCCCAGATCTTAGTAGGCCCCAGACCTTAGAACAATTGACTCCATGGTGGCAGTACCATTCAGGCCATAAGATTCAGTACATAGACATCACTCACCTGCCAAAACTAAAACAAAGGCCTAATTCATCAAAGTCCATACTTGCAGGAAATCCAGAAATGTATTATCCTTGCTTTTTGGCTTCTGTAGTTGTGCTTCTGGTTAACTGTTCTTATTAACCCAAGTATGCCAACCCAGGATATGATTTTTGTGCTTAAAATCTCACCCTGAAAAGGCTCAGTGATACACTGCAATCCTGAACACCCAGTGTAGTCTTTGGCCAACTAATAAAAACTGTGTTGGCTTAAACCCATTTTTGAGCAACCTTCTCTTCTGGATAACCCACAAGATTTCTGGAGGTCCCACAGAGATCCCCAGAGACCAGACCCTGAGACACAGGGGTGATGGCAGGGGCCAGTCCTCAGATGCTCTCCAAGCAGGGGAGAATGCAGTGGTCAAGGAGCTCCTAGGAACTGCACGACCTGAGATGTTCTAGGTCCCCAGGACTCCCTTTGATTATTGCTGCCTTGGGAGAGCTCTGGCACCTGCTCCCCAAAAGGAAACTGTAGCCTCCAGTGGCTTAAGGTCCAGTAGGGATCACCTGGAAGGAGGGCTGGAAATGAAAAGGGCGGGGGATGAGAGATGGAGCCAAGACCGTGTTCTGATCAAGACTCAAAGGGAAAAACCACAAAACCCATTCCCAAAACAGTAAAACAGGGTAGCAACAGCACAGCAGCCAATCTGATAAGTTTTTATTTCTTGGCAGCTCGCTATTTCCAGTAAGTCGAAACTCGAAGCTGCAGCCAAGGCAGATGTCTCTGTTTAGGCTGATAAAGCCTATCATAGCAAACGTTCAGGGTCTGCTTAGCCTGTACAGACTGAGGAGGTCACAGTTCCCCCCTTTTAAATTCTTTTTAATAAAGGATATTCTAGCTGAATATATCTGTCTTAGGTTGGTGTCTATATTGCTCCTTCTTATCTGTCATGGAAGCATACATAGCATTGATGTATGTTCTCTCCTAGGTTGATAGGAGTTCGAGAACACTCTTACCCATCATTGGTCATATTCAGTCAAACTGGAGAGGAGGAGGATTTTAGATGGAGGCCATGTACCTGACTCTTCAGATGTAAAAACTGACAACATGTGCCGAAGGACACATGGCAGCAGTAAATAGAGGAGCAATACTATACCAAGTGTGACAATAGTGATGTTGTGTTGTAGTGGTGCAGGCCAAGAAGGAAACCAACCCTGCAATTGTCCTAGTAGATCTCTAGTTGTTTGAGCTAATGTAGAGGCTCTGCTTTTTTTATATTAATAACTTCTTGGTGTAATTTTAGTAAGTCCAAAGATAAATTTGTATGATTCCAAACACCTTGTAAGTGGGATTGTATACTCTCCCAACTATATATAGTATCATTAAAAATTTTGGTGTAATATAAATCCATTGATAATTAGCATGACATCTAAATATAAGTTTGTATTTTTAACCCCTGTATTTCTTCTCTCAAGAAATTAACCTCAAGGAAGGCATGTAATTTTTGCTGTATTTTATCATCTATATCTTCTTGAGTATGTAATGTCATGGAAACATTTCTAGATAAATCATATATATAAAATGAGCTGTTTGAACACTTTGGGATAGGGCAATAGCAGTTGTAGTAGCAGTGGCCATTTCAAAGCTACAACACCTGTTGTAATAAACCAGTCATATGTTTAGGCCTAGCCAATGCCCTTGTTAACTCTTTAATTACCTGTAAACCCTCGCCATCCAACCAATCTTCAGTAATATTTACAGGAAGCATCACAAAAACAGGTTGTTGTAAAATTATTACAGAATGTTTAGAATAGGCTTTTAAAACACAATTAGTCAAATTATAGCCAACACAAGACACATCAAAAGTATTATTTTTTAGAATGTAGATTAATGTTAATATTTCCTACTAATAGGACATAAGGCATGTGAACACATGTTGTAAGCTGGACTTGATCTTTTAGGCTAAGCACTCACATCATCCAAGACAGCACCCAACTTCTATATGTATCTTTGTTGATAACCTGTGTGAGTCCACCAGAGTCTAGCAGACAAAGCTGATGAGGGGAGGATAGGTGGAGACAGAGAACCAGTAGCATAATTAGTCATACTAGCTACTCCCCTATATTCTGAAGTCAGTCCCATGAGGCTGATAAGGCACAGGCTTATTCCCCACACATCTTTTTTTTTTAGGGAATTGTGATATTTGTGCATTCCCTCATCCCACAATATGGAAAATGTTGTGGTGCCTGGTATCCCTCAGCCTCTAGGCCAGTGGGTGAAGTTACTTGAATGTCATTTAAACCATCTTTGCATGAGTCAAGATCTTTTCCCTGTAATGTCGTAGGAGACACTCTCAGACATCCAGTAGTGTTCCACTTTGAAAAGCATATGGAGACACCAGTTCCCAATCCTTCGTAATTAATTTCTCCTCTGATAGTGAAATTTTTTCCAGCAGGCATATCCATTAACTTAGTGTTGTTTATCGTTACCACAGCTTCTGGGGCGGCCTTCCCATACTGTTAGATGTAAAAGGGGTGGATCAGAGACAAAGGCCCAATACAGCTTCCCTATCATCATTGTCAGGGCAGTCCGTAAGCTCACGATCGGCATCATTCTTTGTCCCAGCATTAGCATGTCTTACTAACCACTCCAGCAGCTAGCATGCTCCTTCAGCATCTTGTAGAAAAAACACAAACATGTCCTCTTCCTCATTTTAATACCTGTCAGGATCATGTCATGTCAGTATGTCCTTCCATTTTACCTAGGCATAAATATGCCTAGTTGTAGGGTGCCATAGACACTCAAAGAGTTCCTTGGCATCTAAATTGTAAAATTTTAAAATAAAAGAGCATGATTTAAATAATTTTGTGGTATACAGGGATCTAATTTTCTCTTTATTATTTTATGAAGATATTGTTTAAAAGTTTTATGGACCTGTTTTATAATATCTTGTCTTTGAGGATTATAAGGAATCCCAGGAATATGGGTAATGTTAAATTGTTAACAAAATATCTCAAATGTTTGACTGTAATAGTTTTATAATCTGTCTTAATCTGATTTGGAACACCAAATATAGAAAAACAATGGAGGCAATGATTAATTTTATTTTTAGTTGTTTTATATAGTAAAGCAGTTGTAACTAGAAAGCCTAGGAAGGTATCAATAGTCACACGTATATTTTTAAAAATTTTTAAAATCAGAAATATGAGTAACATCTATTTGTCATAATTGGCTAGGTATGAGTCTTTGAGGATTGACACCATTATGTGGTATATGAAGAAATTGAAGACACTGAGGACAAGTCTTTATAATTTGATGTGTTCATTTTCTAGAAATATCAAATTGTTGTCTCAAACTATTATGATTTTGATGATGTAAAGAATGAGATTGTTTGGCTAATTGTTTTTGTGTAAAGCTTATAATCTGTTTGGCATGTAAACCTGTTGTGGCATTGACCTCACTAAGGGGTCTAGGCAATCTAGTATGAGTCCTTAAATGTCTTATAAAGTAAGGAGCAGTATATTTTCTTAAATTAAGTTGTATTTGTATAAATAATTGTAAAATTTGAGAATTAGTAGTATCTAAAAAAGGAACAAATTAAAGCAATTATAAACCATGAGCTATATACTGGCTATCAGTATATAAATTAAAAGTTTGATTTTTATAACATTTTAAAAACAGTGGCTATAGCACATAATTTAATTATTTATGAAGCAGGGGAAAACTCGAGAGTATAAACATGTGATTTAATTATATATGTGTCTTCTGATTAGATGGGCTGTCTGTAACTATAGTAAATGTATTTTCTATCAGCTGTATGTGTAAATTTATAGGAAATATAAAAGTATATATAGAGGCAAATTTTAATAACTTGTCTTTTGGATAATGATTATCAAATTTGTCTAAAAACTTTGTATATGTAATAGACCAAATATCAGTATTTTGTAATAACCAATTTAATTGTTGTTTGAAATAAGGAATAAATATTTTATCAGGCTCTTTTTAAAAATACTTTTATGATTTTTGTCTTATAATTTTGTATTAACATAGTAACAGCTTGATAATAAGGTGTTTAAACTTTATTTGGAGATGAAGAAAGATGAATCTACATTAATGGTCTCTTTTTAATGGACTGCTGTAAAACAGCCAACAATTGGTCATAGTCTATATAATGTATCTGTTGTTGGCTAATAGTTTTTTTCTATTTTTTTGTAAAGTTATTTGTCCCTCATCAGTTAATTGTCTAGGGGAATTAGGATCTGTATTCTCCTTGAGAAATATTAAACAGAGTGTTCAGGTTTTTTTGTGTGTAGCAAGTTTAAGGTGAGGTTTTAGCCTATTAACATCTCTTAACAGCTTTTGAAAATCATTTAAAGTAAGTAAACTATCTTTATTTTTATTTGAATTTTTTGTGCCACGATTTGTTTAGAATATAACTGATGTCTCAAATATTGAAAAGGATATTGTCTTTGAATCTTTTTTCCCCAAGTTTTTAAAGCTTGTTGTATCAGAGCAAGAGCTTGTAGTAAAACTTCTTTAGAGGGATCAGTTAATAAAATATCTATATAATGAATAATATATACTGAAGGATTTAAAGTTTTAACTTCTTGTATTGAAGTAGAAACAAATTTTTGACATAATGTAGGGCTATTGGCCATTTTTTGAGGCAAAACTTTTTAATGATATTGTTTTATGGGTTATTTAAAATTAAAGGCAGACATACTAAATGTAAACCTTTTATAACCATTAAGATGTAAAGGAATAGTTTAAAAATAATCTTTTAAATCTATAATAATTTATATTTATAGTTTGGAATGGCAGCTGGAGTAGGTAAGCCAGGCTGTAATGTCTTCATAAGTTTTTAGTTTTAATAACCTTTTGTAAATCTCTACTTGTCTGATGTTTTTTAAATTATAATATGGATGATGTAAAAAATCTTGAGCTTGTGATCGAATTGTAAACTGTAGTTAATGGAATATTGGCAGTTTATATTTTTAAGTTTCTTTTGTAATATTAAAGCATAACCATAATTTTGGAAAGTAAAACCCAGTTTTTAACAGTGTAAACAATCTATTTTTTTCTAAAATCAATATCAAGTGTATTACTTTTACGTTATAAAGTTTGGCTGTCAGTTCTTATATATGAATGTATGACAGTGTAGCTTTTAATATCTCATTAAAGAGACATTGTTTTAAATCTTATCTTTTATAAGTCTAGTTTTTAGGATAAGAATTATATAAAATATTATCTCAAGATAAAAGTATCTTTAGAGAACTTTTTTTTGGGTTGTTTCATATCACATGTTGTTGTTTAGAATGACTCTAACCCTGAGTTATTAGGTTAAGTTAACTTTTTGTTACCAATGTTATAAATTTATAACCATATCCAATAACTTATAAGCCAATATTCTATAACCAAGACATGTAGAACATATTTATATTTTTAAAACCAGTCAGAAATAAAAATGAAGTGGCTATACACACCTTATATATTTAGACCAGACAAAAATTTATTTATTTTTTAGTTGTAATTTTAAGAGAAGAGCCTGTTGTCACCCGTTGAACCCAATAAACACAATCACAGAGACTTTTCTAGGAGAAACAGCCATTAGCTCTCTTACCATAGAAGCTGAGAAGCTGTTGGCCCCTTTAAGAGTGGCTTGTATAGACAATTAGCCCCTAGCAGGGCTTTTCTAGTAGTGTTTGACTCCCAGCTACAGGTGCAGGGTACCTTATCAGGTTTTTTGTTTGTTTGTTTGTTTGTTTTTGTTTTCTGATCAAGTTAAAACTAAATCAAGGGGTGGACAGCCAGCAGATAAAGGTTTTTTGGTTTTTTCGAGACAGGGTTTCTCTGTATAGCCCTGGCTGTCCTGGAACTCACTCTGTAGACCAGGCTGGCCTCGAACTCAGAAATCCGCCTGCCTCTGCCTCCTGAGTGCTGGGATTAAAGGCGTGCGCCATCCCTGCCCGGCTAGCAGATAAAGTTTTAACCAATTTTTTTTTTTTTTTTTTAAAAAAACATGAAACACAGAACAACAATCATTTGGACAACGTAACAAAACCAGACATAAATTGCCAGATATGGACATATTGGTGCACCAAGGACAGACAATAGACAGAGAGGGAAGAGAACTTTAGATGTGTCACTAAAGAGACCCAGCTATCCTACCTAAGAGAACCAGAACCAGAACTACGGATTTTCCCGGTAGGAGCCAGAGAGGAAGTAGGATGTCTCTCGACTTCCTCCTGTCCCCAGGAGAGTCTGAAATAGCTTATGTCCATTTTCTTTCTCTTTTGTCAAAGTGTCCCTGACAGGGGACAAATGGTTTTTTGAAATCCATTTTCTCTCTCATATTTAAGGTCTAACTCTTCATCTCTTTCTTTTTTGGGGGAATTTTGTCAGAGAAGGGAGAGGAGACATAGTGGCAGTTATTGATAATTGTTCCCCAGCACCCTGTTTTTTTTTTTAACTTCCCCAATTTTTCTTTAGCGTGTCTAATTAATTTTTAAATTTTTTTTAATTTTTTTTTTTTTTTTTTTGAGACTCACGGCGAGGATCTAAAGCATCTCTGATTAAAGCTGACAAAGAAAAAGTATCTACCAGGACCTTTTCAGGTCTGTGAATAGTATAATGATCTGATAAGCATATTTCAATTTTTTTTCCCCCAAGTTTGTATATTTACCGTTCCTACTTCTGGGAACCATGAACAACATGAGTCTACTTGAGCTAAGAAGTTTTCCAATGTTTGTTTTCTAAAACCTGCTCCTCTTGCCCAAAGCGGCCCTTTTAGGCTGTGAACAAAAGTGTTTTTTTGTATTGCCCTGCCCCATTGTGCTGCGACTGTCCTAGGTGAGGTGGCGTTGGGTAAGCGCCATCTCAGACTAATTGTTTCCCGCAGTACAGTCTTTAATAGCTCATTGACCTACGGATATAGTTACTTACCTGTACAAAAAATTGCCTTTTACTTTCACTTCCTTCTGTGGAGTGCTCCAACCAAAGCAGTGTTTCTCAGCGAAGTCTTCCGCTTTCAGGACCCTGTTCGGGTGCCACCCTGTTCGGGTGCCAGGACACCATAGCCGTCCATTGGCTTATGGTGGTGGTCGAGTAGGGATCACCTGAAAGGAGGGCTGGAAATGAAAAGGGCGGGGGGACGAGAGAAGGAGGACCCAAGACCGTGTTCTGATCAAAACTCAAAGTTTAATATTTAGCAGAGCGTATATAAAGGGAAAACCCACAAAACCCATCCCCAGAACAGTAACGCGGGTAGAAACAGCACAGCAGCCAATCTGATAAGTTTCTATTTCTTGGCAGCTGTAAGTCAAAACTCAGCTGCACCTGAGGCAGGTGTCTCTGTTTAGGCCGATAAAGCCAATTGTAGCAAACTTTCGAGGTCTGTTTAGCCTACCTGTTGTGGTGAATGTTCAAAGTCTGCTTAGCCTGTACAGGCTGAGGGGGTCACAGGAAACAAATTCGAAAGTCGCCTGGTCTGTCACTTAAGGAGGTCAGTTTGCCTTCTGTTTGAACGTACGGGAAAGGTTGGATGTGGCTGTGTCCAGGATCCGTGTGAGATGTCACTGGATTCCTCCTGTCCAGGCGTATGGAATGAGCGGAGGCCACCGGGTTGTCTTTATTGTGTGTGTCTCTGTATGTATGTGTCTCAGTCTGCCTTTCAATGTGTTTCTGCCAGCTTTGCTTCCCAGTATTGACCAGTGGCTGTGAGACACTCACCCCACCCCCAGCTTAAGAACCATGCCTTTTGTTGGGGACCCAAATCCTTTTGGCTTTGCCAGGTTGCCCAGAGAAACCAAAAAAGCCTTTGCCTGTCCTGCTCATGCTCCCTGGGTGGAGGTGGGGAGAGGTCAGGACTCTCATCTAGGACCCCTGCCATTTAAGCAGAATGCATGGGGGTGGGGGTGGGGGTGGGGAGTGGGGGTGGGGGTGGGGGGATTGTTGCCTGATGTACATTCCCTCTGCTCCCCAGCCTGCTTCGCTTCCAGCAGGACAAAGGAAGGAGCAAAGAGGAAGCTCTGCTTTTTTTCTTCCATGATTTACGTTTCCTTCTCAACCAAGTCTCTCCATTCTCTGGGGAAAAACCAGCCCCGTGCTGGGCAGGAGACTCACTCCTGGACAATGCAGGCCCCAGCAGAATGAATTTTTCCCTTCTGTCCAACACTGATCAAGGAAACTGAGGTGGTTTGAATAAGGCTGGCTCCCACAGGCCCATAGAGAGTGGCACTTCCAGGAGGTGTGGCCTTGATGGACTAGGCATGACTTTGTTGGGGTGTGTTGCTGGGGGGTAGGCTTTGAGGTCTCAGACGCTCACTTCCTGCTGCCTGTGGATCAAGAAGCGGAACTGTCAGCTCCTTCTCCAGCACCGTGTCTGCCTGCACTCCACCATGTTTCTCACCATGATGATAATGGACTGAACCTCTGAAACTATAAACCAGCCCCAATTAAATGTTTTCCTTTATAAGGGTTGCCATGGTCATGGTGTCTCCTCATAACAATGGAAACCCTAACTAAAACAGAGATTTTAAATAATTTTTGCTAGTTTTTTTTTTTTTTTTTTTTTTAAAAAAAAAGGAGTAAAGACAGCTGCTAAAAAGCTTATTAATAGAAAAGGTAAAAATGTTAAAGGTATAAATAGATTCCAGTGGCTGGAGGTAGCTCAAAAGGTGTTGACCACAGAGAACTGATAGAGTCAAGCCCTTTTGCATACACTGAAAGCCACCGTCACCTCTGATGATGAGATTCAGTTGGACTTACACATACCCTGCAAAATGTTGGTCCTGCCCTCCGGCAGAAGAAAAATTTCTAGCTGAAAGTCCTGCCTCCGATCAAAATCTACAGTTGTACTATCTCACCTGGACAACAAAGATTTCCAGGGGTATAGGCGGAAACCCCCTAGGACTGGCCCAACACCAAGTTCCTATAATTGTTCAACTAACCAGTTCAGCCACCCGCATCCAGATTAAACAACACCCAATGAGCCTGGGAACACAAAGAGAAACTGCAGTCCACACTGCCTGGTTTAGAGAGACCAGCATCCTGATGCCCTGCCAGTCACCCTAGAACACACCTCTCTGCCTGTGAAGAAACCTGGCACCTCTGATTCTCCTGAGTCTGATTCCTCCAGAGAAACAGGTGTGCTCTGCCTTGCACCTGAAAGCTGCGGTCTTCAGCCTCCCATGGACAGAGGTGAGATAACCCATCTACGCTTTTACATGGACAGGGCCAGAGGGAGGTTACTTACAGTAGGCAACTTACCTGGATCAGGATGCCCGAAGGATTTAAACATTCTCCAGTCCTGTTTGATTAGACACCACATGCTGACCTCCTGCCTGCCCTTGTGTCAGAGTCTTTCTGGGATCACACTCTTACAATATGTAAATGACCCGCCCCTAGCCTCTAAAACTAAAATAAATTATAAAGGGGCCACTGAGGGACTGCTGCAAGTATTACAGACCTTGGGCTACAGAAAGTCAGCTAAGAAAGCCCGACTTTGTACATCAGAGGCTACCTATCTTGGCTACCAGCTGTGGGGAGGAAGGAGGAGCCTGTCTCAGAGGAGGATTGCTGCCATCCTTTGTGGCCTCCCCAGCCTGTACAGGCCAAGCCGACCTTGAACATTCACCAGGCAGGCTGAACAGACCTTGGCTAAGCAGACCTTGAATATCTGCCACCATAGGCAGGCTAAACAGACCTTGAATGATAGGCTTTATCTGCCTGAACAGAGACACCTGCCTTGACTGCAGCTTTGAGCTTTGACGTACTGGAAATAATGAGCTGCCAAGAAATAGAAACTTATCGGATTGGCTGCTGTGCTGTTTCTACCCCGCGTTACTGTTCTGGGGATGGGTTTGTGGGTTTTCCCTTTATATACGCTCTGCTAAATATTAAACTTTGAGCCTTGATCAGAATCTTGTCTGGGCTCCTCCTTCTCTCGTCCCGTCCATTTCCTGCCCTCCTTTCAGGTGACCCCTGCCCAACTGTAAAGCCGCTGGCTGGCTACAACCCTTCAGATCCCAACTCCAAAGACGAAGATGTAGTTTCTTGAGTTCCTAGGTGTGGCTTGATATTGTTTCCTCTGGATACCAGAGTTTGTGGAAATAGCAAGGCCTGTATACACCAGCATAAGAATAGGGGGACACTGAGCCCCTACTCTTAACTGAGACCAAACACAGGTTTCTGAGGCTTTAATAGCAGCTCTGGCTCCAGCCCCAGCACTTCCAGATGTTCAAAACCTTTTCATCTGTGCCTTAGGGTTGTACTGCTGTGAAGAGACACCATGACCAAAGCAACTCTTATAAAGGAAAAACATTTAATTGGGGCTGGCTTACAGGTTCAGAGGTTCAGTCCATTATCATCAAGGTGGGAAGCATGACAGTATCCAGGCAGACATGGTGCTGGAGGAACTGAGAGTTCTACATCTTGATCTATGAGACTCTCATAGATCCAAGAGACTCTCTATCCCACTGGGCATAGCTTGAGCATATATGACCTCAAAGCCCACCCCAACCATGACAAACATTACAAAGGGATTTTTTAAACCCTAAACTTGGGGCCATGGAAGTGCCCTGTGACATACCTGTCCAAAGAATTGGACCCTGTAACCACAAGATTGCCCACCTGTCTAAGAGCTGTGGCAGCTTCTGACACATTGTTGTTAATCAAACAAACAAGTTAACTCTGGGTTAGAATCTTATAGCATTCCACATTGTTGAGTGCCCTCTGAGGAACATCAAAACTCTGGCTGTGTGACCCAGTACTAGGCCCTACCCTTGAACCACCAAGTCTGGCTTGAGAAACCCACTGCCACCAGTCCTGCTACCTTCTTGCCTGATGACCCACAGGCACATGATGACGATCCATGATTGTCACTGAAAGATGAAACTAGGTATGTGGGCCAAAATCACTTCAGTTAAAGTAGCTACTGCAGCTCCCAAGTACCTGCTTTCATTCTAGGCTTAGTCCTGGAAGTTTCTAACCTTTGTACAATCTTATCTAGACCTAGAATGTTTTCAGTCTCTGAGATTTTCTACTGAATAAGCTTTCCCTTTTTTGCTCCTTCTGATCTCTGGCTGGCTGGTTCAACTCAGCTGTTTTGACTCAAACTCCTCTCCAAGCTGGCTGATTCCACCTCTCCTCCCCCCCACCCCCCACCACCTGTCCTGAATTGTTCTGCTTGGCCTCGTACTAACTTTGGTAATATGTCTAATTTTCTCGATCCTCATTCTCTGGCTCGTCCTGTCTTCACCTGTCTCTGTAAAACTGTCGCTGTAGGACTGCCTCCTCTCTTTTACACGGTCCTTTCCCTTCCCTCTCCTGAGAGTTTTTCAAATCTTTCTCTGACACAAAGTGGCAGTCACGTTGTCTGCCACTCAATTGGACATCACTTTCAAACATGGGTGCTTCCTTCTACAAACTAGCTTTACGTTCACTGTTTGGGATCAAAGGTGTGTACTAAAGGCGTGCCTGTATCCCAGCCAGAGGGATTAAAGGTGTGTGCTAAGGGTTGAGCTACACCACAACTACAAACAGGTTTGTTTGTTTTTTCAGTAACTAACTCAATATTGGCATTCACAGTGTGGCCAAATCTCCTGCAATGCCCATGTGATTGTATTTAGAAGACCTCTCACACTTTTCTCAGCTGAGAGTCCAGCAGTTGGCAGAACTCTCTCACCATTACTGGTTTTAGTCCCTTGTGATCATATACAGAAGGCTAAAACTTGCCACTCTCTAAATGAATGTACTTAGCATGACTATAAACATAGTTCTGAGCACATTAAAGAATCTGATCATTTAGAAGGTGGCTGATCATTAGCTTGCATGTCTTAATTATCTTTAATGGTTTACAATTCAACAGCTTTTACAAGACTAGGATTTTACATTTTTATCTCTGGTTAGTTTTATCCTTAAAAATTTGAATTGAAGATTTAATTGAAAATCCTCTAGCAGTAAAATAAAACTTTAAACCATATATACAGTCCACAGAGAGATTGGGAGCCTTACTTTTTAAAAATCTTTTTATATCAAAATTTTTATTGTGACTCAATTCATCCAAATAGCTAACGTTTAACAAAGTCAGCAAAGACAAAAAAAGGCTAGACCTACATCTTTAAGTCAGTTTCTGCTAGCCGGAGTAGACCTGAGGAGTTAATAAACCTTATTATCAAATATATCTTAGTTACCAAACATGCTATTTTAAAATCAGTGTTGAACACAGTTAAGAAAGACATAAGTGGTTAGGCATACTTTTAAAAGTCAGTTTCTGTTAACCTGAGTAGACTTTTATAACCCTAGGAATTTGTAAATCTTGATCATTACAGAATTTTTTGCTTGGAATTTTACAGCACCCCCAACCGTGTCACGCTCCCCCCCAATAGTCTTACGTATCTTGAGAGAAAGAAACAAGGCTTACATTTTATCAGGAACCTGGGTACCCATGACCTTGAGGCTTACATTTCATCAGGAACTCTGAATATCCATGACCTTGAGTGGGGGAACATTTGTTTTTTCCTAACAAGAACCAAAAAGGGGGAAGAAGTCAGAGCTAGATCTGTAATTACATTTGACCATTTTAATTTTTATATAAATCATTTTTGATTAAAAATTTTAATTAAAAATTTTAAGGGAGACATAATAGTAACAAATAAAGTGCCATTTGTTGTAAGAAATTTTTCCTAAGGGATGTTAGACAACTGGGTGCAGCCTTTACCCAGTATACAGGTCTTAGCCTGCACACCCTAGTTTTTCCAGAAAACCTTGAGGCCTCATATAGTTAGGTCCTAATTGCATACAACTAGCCGGGAGGAGTGACTGGATACTGGTGTGAAGGTCTAATGACCTTGTCTATCTCCTCTTTTTTTGAAGGAATATTAACTTTTCACGAGCCCAGCTTATTTTAAGCAGGCATATCTGGAGTTACTAGTGAGATATTTTATTTTTAAATATTTTTTGTTTTTTTCAAAACATTGTCTCTCTGTGTAGCCCTGGCTGTCCTGGAACTCACTCTGTAGACCAGGCTGGCCTCAAGCTCAGAGATTCACCTGCCTCTGCGTCCGGAGTGCTGGGATTAAAGGTGAGAGATTTTAGACAAAGGGTTTCATTTACTTTATAACCAGTTTGTGTGTCTGCAGATGGGGGCAGACAACCTGAAAAGCTTCATAGCGATTCTTTTCCTTATCAGGTCATCAAGTTGCAGAGTAATGTAAGTATCTGTCACCTAGAGGCCGTTAAACAGGGAACTATAAAAACAAGACACCCGCGGGAACTCCCAAAGTGTTGGCGTCAGGTTGTTCTGTGTTTACAGATTTTTAACCATATCCAATAAACTTACAGATTTTAAGGCACAGAAAGTCTATATAATAGTCTTACAAGTCTTGAGATAAGTTTGTATTTTAACCAAAGTCTAAGAGAGCTACGTAAAACCAAGGAAAGGAGAAGAGGTAAGCAGCTGTAACCCCTACTGGACAGTCTACTTTTTAGCTGTTTTAAAGCACCTGGTGTCTTTTCCTGGGCTGTTTGGTTTTTCCTTTCGCTGACCGGAGGCAGGAGGCCTGTCTGACCCAAGACAGAGATTTTGAAGAAAACTTTTAAATAAGCATGCTTGGGTCAGGTAAGTGGGGCATAACGCAGCCCCAGAGCCATGTTTTTAATACAGTAGGGCAGCAATATTTCAATGTTATCTATATCCCAAAGACACCTGAATCCCCACAAAACTGAATCCAGTGATGAAAGCAGAGAAAAGAGAAAGCTCAGAGACAACCATCTGTGAGAAACACATGAGACATAAACAGCAGGCTCATTGAGCCAATGAGAGGGACAGAGACAGAGTAAGCCAGTGGTGGTGGTGGTGGTCTGGCTCCCATGTCTAAAACAAAACTTATAAGCACATTAGTAAGCAAATCCTTCAGACAAAAGCAAACAACTTAAAAAGACAGAATGTCCACACGTCAGAGGAGACAAACAGACAGACATGTGGTGGCCACCTTCACCCATACACCAGAACCAGGGGGACAGGAGGAGGTCTCCTGCTTTGTCCCTGGAAACAGTCTATGATCTCATCCGATCTCCCCTGTCTCCCCAGATGTCTGCTCTGGGTCTCAAATGTGCATTGGCTGTACATTTTACTCCCTCCCCGCCCTGGGAGAGGGCTTCTCTGTGTAGCCCTGGCTATCTTGGAACTTCCTCTGTAGACCAGGCTGGCCTGGAATTCAGAGAGCCACTTGCCTCTATTTCACGAGTGCTGGGCATTTACAAATTTGTGGTGATCATAGTCTGGGGCTCCCCTGGGCCTCCAAATTCACCTTGGACTTGTCTCCACTTAGAGACTATCCCAAGATCCCTGACCTTGAGTCCGGGATCTCCCAAGGATCCTGGATGAGTCCCTAAAGGCTAGAAAGCTCAAGACACCCCAGGAAAAGACTACAGCCTTAATTTGGATTATACTTAGTTATAAATTTATTGAAACTGATAGCAGGACTCCAGTCTCTGAGCCAAACTAGAGACTGCTGTGCAAAGGGGCGAGGGAAGGATTTGTAATGACAAAACCCACACCGAGTGTCTGCACACGCAAGCTAGGAGCTGTGCTGCTCTGCCAAGGTTAGGTAGTCAGGGGTGACCTCAAAATAGGCCTTGAATGTCTGCATAAGAAGGTCACAGAAGCCAAAAAAGTCCTAACAAGTAGATGGTCATGACTGTATGTTTCTGGGTGGGAGTGACTGAGTCAGGGTTATTGGGAACTTATATTCCAGGGACTGGAGTTAGAGACAGATGGCTATTGAGTACCAAGATGGACACCCAGCCTAAAAAGGGGGTTCTTCAGTCCTCACACTGTCAGAGCTGCCTGGGCCTTATTCTAATTGTATTAATGGTGGGGCCTGCATTTTAAACCATATGGCCAATTTTGTAACAATTTGGTAAAATTAATGGTCCTTGGCACTATCTATACTGACTTCATAATGAAAGTACCATTCAGGTCATCAAACTCAGCACAAAGACATTACCACTGGACAACCAAACCAAACAAACAAACACCCCACCCCACCCCCCAAAAAACCCAAACAAACAACAAAAACCCAAAGACCTAGTATAGCAAAGTCCATAGTTCTGGGAAAGTCTCTACACGTACTAACCTTGCTTTTTGGCTTCAGAAGTTCTGCTTCTGGCTAACTGTTCTTCTTAACTGAGGTATGTCAATCCAAGATATGGTTTCTGTGCTTAACAGCTCACCCTGAGAAAGGCTTGAGGCTACACTGGGATCCTAAACACACAGTATAGTTGCTGGCTGGCTAATAAAGACTTTCTATTGGCTTCTACTCATGCCCAGTAGTCTTCTCTGGTGGATGCTCCACAGGCAGTAGCCTGGAGAGTCGAGGCTTGATATCCAAGACAACCTAAGGAGGTGCTATCAAAGGAGGGAGGGGTGATAGGGAGGTAATAGTCACAAGAAATAGTGTGCAAAGGTCTTGAGGTGTGGGAATACTAGCAGTAATTTGGGCCAGAGCAGGCAGGGTGAGATGTGGTAAGCAAGGGGCAGACAGAACAGCCCTAACCACTGTCACTCTCCAGAACGTGGATGTCATTGCCAGTGTCCTGGATACACTGACACTTCTCAATGGGAGGGATCTACTTTTTACTTTTTGCCTATTTATATGTCTGTGTACTAACATGTCTGGGCTTGTGGAGAGCAGGAAAAGGAGACAGATCCCCTGGAACTGGAGTTACAGATGGTTGTGAGCGGCCACATGGCTGCTGACGCTCAAACGTGTGTCCTCTGGAAGAGCAACTGGTGCTTTTAATCACTGAGCCATCTCTCCAGACGCCCTTTTTTGACAATGTTGTGGATGGCACCTGGAACAGAGGGTCTCAAGTGTGCTAAGTGTGTGTTTTGTCACTCAGTTACACCTCCAGCTCCCATTTTTGAGATGGGGAGCTCACTATTTTTATCCGGGCTACTCTAGTACTTTCAAGCTCCAGTGACCCTATTACTTTAAGGTTAGTTTCGAGGCTGTGGGACAATGGGTCTGGAAAGAGTGAGGTTGCACTAGTGCTTCAGCTGCCTGCAAGTCTAACTCAGTCCCTGGCTTCCTGAGTAATGTTACACCAGTGCTCCTGTTGCTGGGCTGGGGTTGACCTATGTATTGTGAGGTTTAGCTAAATCCTCGCCTCTTCTCACCAGATCCACCAAACAAAATTGTCCCCAGGCACTGTTAAGTGTCCCTTGCAGGATCACTGCTTGTTGAGAACAACTGCCCTCAATGAAGAATGAATGGACACTTCCCAGGTTTCCCTCAGGGTCCCCACTGCAGGTACTGAACAACTAACTAAACTGTAGCCTGGCACCCATTATCTGGGGTCACGGAGGTGGGACGACACCTTTGGACAACCTCCACTCTCATCCATGGTACAGCAGTGGTGACTCTTCTGAATTACACGTTATACTCTCATGAGCTTGGTCACTGGAAGTATCCTAGACATTCCCAAGAAGCAGGGACCAGCTTGGACCCTGGTCTTGCAGCTGTCTCCAGTGGAGAAAGCTGGTGGCTTCTTTGAGGACATTTGTCCACACTGTAGGGAACCCAACAGAGCACAGTAAGCAAGTTGGAAACACATTGACTTTTATGAGAAAATAGATGTCCAGGAGCAGCACCAACAGTGTCTGCTCACAGAACCATGGCAGCAACTAGAAGGCAACGTGGAGCATCAGTGCCACTGTCCATGGAGCAGAGTCATATATGAAGGAAGCCACCAAGTGCACAACAAAGCAGAATGTCTAGTCCAATGTGCACAACACTGACACAGCACCAAGGGTATTACAAGGACGTAAGCATTAACAAATGTCAAACAGAAACACCAGACTGGGGACAGCGTCCACTATAACACAACAGGCCATGGCTGCAGCTGTTTAAGAGGAATGCACCACTCACTGCAGTGTACAGATGGGGCATTAGGACACACAGGTGTCTGCACCAGCCAGATTCAAGAAAGAGGAGGTTCCATCAGATCATGATGTGGCCGAGGTGAGATGTGGACAGGCCAGCTGGGTGCTACCAGTATGCAGGTGCCAGGAACCCTCTGCAGGTCCAAAGCCAAATGACTGCAGGCCCAGATGCAGGGAAACAGCCTCACCTCAGTATTGGCTGGGAGCTGCCACATGAATGCATTAGTCCTACAGGATTTGAGTCAGGGGTCAATCCATTTGTCTTCCTTGAGAAGGAGCCAGGAGAAGCAAACACCAACTCCACAGGCACTAGGCACTGGAAAGGGTAGGCTGAAGGTGGGCACCATCGCTTGGCCTAAAGGTAAATGTGGCACATAGGCCAGTATCCTTGTCTGCACTGTACCTGGGATCCACACCAGAGGTGACCCCATTCCCCTGAGTCTTCCCTAGACGCTACAGAGCATTTGTCCCTTGAGTCAGGGTATACAGCCTTTCTTCCTAGGTCCCCAGTTCTGCCTTCCTTTTCAGGGCATCTGGATGTCCCAACTCATTGGCACAGAAAATCATTGTCTTGATGATAGATCCAAGGTCAGGAGGAAAGGAGGCCATACATGCTCTGGAGCTACAGACTTCCAGAAACAGAAGGAGGCAGCTAGTCAAGTCTAACCCACTGGTCTCCTCAAATAGAAGAGTCCTGGACCCAGCCTAGAGCTACTTCTGACTCTCCTTGAGGTGGCTTCTGCCCTTCTCTCTTGGCTGGGAGGAGGCTGAAGGAATGGATATTAGTACATCCCAGAGCTCTCATTCACTTGCTTGTTGTCAGGCCCTGGCAGTGCTCTCTGTTCTAAGTGAGGCTCAGCAGCAGCTGTGCTGGTCAGAACTCTTCCTGCAGGACAAGGCCCACTGGACATGGCAGCTGAGGTGCTAATAAATAGACTGCCTTGGACTTCTAAGACATCTCTGGCTGCACTTGAGTATGTTTCTGTAGTTAGAATCCCAGTACTTTGCTGGAGTGTTCTTAGTTGCCCCAGGACACATCTTAAGACATCTAGAAGGTTCTGAACATTTCGTTTGTACCCAGGTGGCTGTCCACAATGTCTTTCACTGAAGTAGATTGCTGCTGCTGGGAACTCTTTAGTAGGCTTCAGTGAGCCAGAACTAATGGTTGCTCATGAATGCTGTGATGTGGCCATCTTGAACTTCAGGGTGGGAACAAGCGAAACTGACCTGTAGTCACCACAGGAGTCCAAAAGGCCTCCCTGAGCTCACCCACCTACAGCTTTCCTGTTGCCAGTGGATTCTGTGATGACAGCCTCCCTGGAGCATGACCCAGTGGGTCTCTGCTGTGCTCTGTGGTAGAGGTAGACACTGACTCTCTTGAGTTCTCTGAGTTTCTTACTGGAGAGATCTGCTCTAGCAGCCTAGAAAAAAAACAAAGAACAGTCTGTGTAAATGACAAGAGGCAGTTCCTCACTCGCTAGGAGATAGTGCACTGAAGGGAAAGGTGGGTTAAGTGCAAACTGGTTCTGTTGGCTACCCAAAGAAAAGTGAAGGGCACAAAGGGATGTGGGGCTCCAGCTGTGGGCCGAGACCGAGTGGCACACACACATGCACTTAAAGGACAACACAAACAGCAGTCTGACATGCTCCTCCTCCTGCTGGGGCTGTCCCACGACCTTCTCCTGCTGGGTTGGTTGTATGACTTTTCCCATAATCAGGAACTGCATTTGAAAAAAAATTTTTTTCACTGTTTTCCATGCTGACTTTGTTAAATTCAACTGGCCCCCTTGGGTAGGTTGCATCCAGGGCTGCTAGCTTGCAGGCTAGCCTTCCATGTGTGTGAATGAGTATCTACTCTCATTAAGAATGCCAACAAGGGGCTGGAGAGATGGCCCAGCAGTTAAAAGCACTGGCTGCTCTTCCAGAGGACCAGGATTTGGTTCCTAGCACCTCCAAGGTGACTAACAGCTAACTGTAACTCCACTTCCAGAGGATCCAACAGTATCTTCTGGCCTCTGAGAACACTGCGTGTATGCGGTAAAATAGACAAACACATAAAAATAAAGATAATCACAAAACAATGTAAAAGCATGCCAACATACAAGAACTTTGCATCACTAAAACCACAGGCACAAGCCAGTGCACAATACCTGGACTTTCTTTTTTTGAGACAGGGGTCTCACTACATAGCCCTATCCTGGAACTGACTATGTAGACCAGGCTGACCTTGTACTCAGAGATCTGCTTGCCTCTGCCTCCAGAGTGCTGAGATTCACGATGTGTGTCACCACTCCTGACCATACCTCAACTTTCACACACCAAGTCACTGAATTCTAGCTGATTCTTCAGAGTTGGGCACCATCATCCCCACTGGATGACAGGACACTGAGACACAGGTTCAGCAGTACACCCAACACTGCCAGATCCAGGCAAGGGGGAGGCTGCAGATGACAGACTCAGGCTCTTGCCGCCACCTTTCTCCTCATGGATCAAGACATTGGCTTTAAACATGGTTCTCTGGCTATGTGTGGTTCTGTAGGCCTTTAATCCTAGAGCCTAGGAAGCAGAGGCAGGTGGGTCTTGGTGAGTGGAGGCCAGCCTAGTCTACTCAAAAACAAAACAAAATGCAAGTAACTTGATTCTTCGTTTCAAAGAACTCTGGGCTGGAGTACAGCTGAGTGGCAGAGCACCAGCCCAGAACTCACAAAACCCTGCTTCCATCTCCAAGACCACAAAGGCCAAACAGCTATTTGTTCGGGGGGGAGGGGGGAAGAGGATAACTCAACCCTTTCACCCATGCACTGCCACAGTGTCTCTCAGGGCTAACCTGGGGCTAGTATCCGACTGAATGACACTGTCCGAGCCTGCCCTATACATCCTAAAATGTGGAAAAGATATCAAAGACTAGATTATTTGTAATTTAATCCAGAAAGGTCCACGTGGCTCAGTTAGGAAGTGGCTGAGCTGGGACCAGCTCTGTTTCTCTTTAAGGGCTCTTTATGCATCCACGAGGTGACACTTCTCCCTGCCAATGACAAGTTATCAGAACACTGCACAAATCGAATCAAATCAGACAATGCAGGCAGCTTTGGGTTGTGTCTGACTAATCTCAGCTGTTGTAAAGTCTCTGTTCACACTGTCACTCTCCTGGAACATCAAACTGCTCCAGTCCAGTTCCTGCACCCAGGGGTCCAGACGTCCTTAAGCCAGCTTTCTGACCAACATCTACTCTAGCTCTGAAGGGCTAAGCCTACAGAGGGCTCAAGACACCAAGTCTGCAAGCTCTCTGTGACTCAAACTCTCTTATATTCCTCATTAAGAATAGGGGTCAGAAATCATGTGTGGTGGTGCATGCTTATAAATCCCAGCACTCTAGAAGCTGAAGCAGAGGATCATCGTGAGTTCAAGGCCAGTCTAGGCTATATAGTTAGTTTTCAGCAGCCTGAGCTACATATCAAGACTCTGTCTTAAATAAACAAAGCAAAAATCAGACCAAGGGGACACTTTGCATCTATTTTAGCCATGCTTGATGGTTCATGACTATAACTCCAGCATTCCACAGGCTTAGGCAGGACTGTGACTGAAGCCAATTCAGGCTACACAGTGAGATCCAAGACAACCTGGGCTAGAGTGAGACCCTATCTCAACAAATAAACAATAAAACAAATGGGTTGGTAAACAAGTCATGGCAGCACCTCTTTCTGCCAAGTTTGGTTAGCACATGGCCACACCCATTCATTCTGTGACATCTGTAAGGGCTGTGCAGTATGTGAACAGGTGAGTGGCTGCAAAGACAAGAATAAAATTCATGTGCAGTGACACTGGGCCACCCTGCTGAGTGGCCCTCTGGGTATATATGAACACACACACTCTGCCTTTGGGTTCTCTCGGTGTGTATGAACACATACTCTATTGAGGGAACTGCAGTTCTGTAACCTAAAACCTTAGCACTCATCCTGAAGGACAGGGCTACAGGCTGGGACCAGGACGCCGCCTTGCCACCTGGTAGTGCTTCAGGTTTCCAATGTCCCTGGGTGTGGGCAAACCCTTTACCCCAGGACCATGCTGCCCAAGTAGGCCATGTAGCTCCTCTACCAGCCGACACCCATTTTGTCACAATTTCATTTACTAGATTTCCATACTAGATTAAGCCTTCCTCTCTCATGGGGATCAAGACTGGTAAAATACTCCTGGGGATGCTTGCAGAAGCAGAGTGCAGGGTGGAAAAACTTCTACCTGGAAGGTTCTGCCCCATAGGCAGGGGCAGTACAAGCAGCCTGGTCCAACAGCAGCCCTGGCTTGCACGTCCTGACAGTGCCACATGAGGCACCAGAGACACAGTCACAGTGTTGTTTCAGCTTCTAGAGAGAGGACAGCTAACCTCATTACATAGTTGTCATTGTGGCAAATGTCTGAAAAAGCATCTTTGAGGGTTTCCTTGGCTCCTAGTTTGAAGGGATACAGACCACCGTGGTGGGGAGTGTGACATGGTTGGTCACATTATTGTAATTGGGAAGCAGACAGGTGAATGCTCAAGTTTTTCTTTTTAAACCTCTGTGTATGTCTCTAGTGCTGCTGTCTGCATGGGGGGGAGAGGGTATGCCAGAGGACAATTCTGAAGAGTTGGGTCTCCATTGCCATTTTTTGCATGGGTTCCAGGACTGAACTCAAATTGTCAGGCTTCTGTGAGAAGCAAGTGCCTTTATCTGCTGAGCCGTCTCGATGGCCTGGCTTTCTCTTTTTGAATTTAGTCTAGGACTCAAGCCTGTGTGATAGTGCTACCAACATTTAGGTAGGTCTTCCCTCTTCAGTTAAATCTCCCTGGTAACACCCTCACAGACACATCTGATGTGTCTCCTAGGTGACTTTATAGCCAGTCAGGTTGACCATGCAGATTAACTACCGCACCTGGTCAAACATTCCTACTGGGGAATATAACCACCTGCATCATTTGGGCAGTGCCCTCTCATGGTTTCTGTACCTGTTGACAAGCCCTTCTCTACTTCTGGCTGAGGACCCATTCTTCAGGGCAGAGGCTCCAAAGACTAAAGCCATTATTCGTTACTTTATGTCCAAATCTCTGCCAACTTTCCCCCAACTTACCCTTCTGGTCAGCAGTAGTCACTTGCTGTCTTTAGAACACAGACCTCATAGAGCACTTGGGACAGACAGTAGACAGTCATGTGGTCTTGCCCTGCTGACCAGCAGGAAGTGGAATGGCAGGCTGCTGTGGGGCAGGGCCCCAGTTGTTTTTCAAGGTACAGTGGATAGAAGCTGTTGGTGGCACCCTGGAGCTACAAGACCTAGTCTAAGAAATCTGCCACTATGCCAGGGTGCAAGGGTCTGCTGACACTTTGGATGGATCCAGGCTACTTGTCTAGGATGTGGCTGGGACAAGGGAACACAGTGCAGCCCAATTCTAGGCCCACAGGCTGAGCTCAAAAACTGTTGTTTCAGCCAGAAGAGAGAAACTTTAGGATCACTGAAGTCAGCTGCACAGAGATGAATATGATTTGGTGCTGTCCTCAGAGTTGGTCAGAGTGCTGCCTGTCATTCACCTCAGGGTTCTTTGCCCCTAGCTGACTGCCTGGGGCTGGGCATGCAGAGCCAGAAGCCTTCAAAAGAGACAAAAGCACAGTGGTTGGTGCAGACAGAGGCAGCAAAGGCAGGCAGTGGCCCTTGCCAACAGGGGTGTCTCTTTAGCTTTAAAGTTCTCAGCGACCCAAAGCTGTTCCAAAGATGGCCCTGAGTAGCATAAAGTAGTCTGGAAAATGGCTGGAGCTTCAGGAAGCTCTGGGGAGCACCGTGTTAGCACTAAATGTAGACTCGCAGGGCAGAAAGCCTCTGTGGGCTCTCATGTAGATTTTCCTTTCAATGACAGATGGGTGGCCAGATGAGCACACTGCATAAGAGCTCTGGACCATCGTCAGGTGTTTGACAAGGATCCATAGTTGTAGACGGCCCTGCTCAGTGCTTCTTCCTCGGATGACGCTTCCGATGCCGGATGAGGCAGGAGCTGTAGGCGAAGGATTTCCCACACTCCTCACAGCCATAAGGCTTCTCTCCAGTGTGTGTTTTCTGGTGTTTCAGAAGGTTGGAGCCACAGTTGAAGGCTTTCCCACACTCCCCGCATTTAAAGGGCTTCTCACCGGTGTGAATTCTTTGATGTTTGGTGACATCTGAGCTGTGCCTGAAGGTCTTCCCACACTGGTCACACTTAAAGGGCTTCTCTCCAGTGTGAACTCTCTGGTGGCGAATGTGATCTGTCTTGTGTTTAAAGATCCGTCCGCATTCACCGCACTCATAGGGCTTCTTCCTCTGAAAAGGAACAAACACGGGGACACCCTCAAAGTCATCTTTAAATGAGGCATCGAAGGCATCAAAGATATGTGCTTCATCTTCGGGACTCAGGACAGGCTCTTTTCGGGGTTTTCGGGGCTTTCTTGGCTTCTTGGTTGGCTTTTTCCCCTTCGACGTTTTCTCTCCTTTGACAGTGGTCTTTTGCACACCTGCCTCCTCTTTTGGGGCCTGGCTCTTCTTTTTCCTAGTTGTAGGTTTTTCCATTGCTGCTCTTAGGATCAGGAAGCCCCCTGGAAGCCAGGGAAGGCTGAGGGTTTCCAGCCAGTGGCTGCCTGGCTCCTTCTCTGGGACTTCACTGTCAGGGACAGCTCACCACATCCTGCTTATGAAGCTGCGTCAAGCAGACAGAACCATGGTCTTCTTGCTTCTGGAGGCAAAAGCATGAACAACAGGTCAGAGACAGCTCTTAGCTCTGCAGTTCTTCCCTCACTGTCTTCCCAGCTGCTCACATGATAAGCTTCTCAGACTAAGTGGACTCCCCAGAGCTCTAGCCACAGGCCTAGAAGCTGAGCTCAGAGACTGTTGTCCACATCAGTCATGCTCATCTCTTTGAGTGACTCTCTCACTCAGCCACTGACACTTCTTGGTCTGAAGACAAGGTTTTTACTCATCCCAGAGAGAGCCATATCCCTCATGGACCAATGGCCATTTTCCACCTCCCCAAATAGAACCTTCTCTGTTCTTCCGTATCCTCTCTACCTGCCCACATCAGGACTATGCAAACACCCTGGAGCAGGAAGTAACTCTATCATACACAGCCTGGTTTTGAGCCTGGAAAACTCAGAGCTGTCCTCACAATCCACAGCAGCCAGCAAACCCCATCACACCCCCAAAGGCTGCCCCTTGTACTGATGAGTCTCTCTCTGTGTGACCCCTCCTTATCTCTAAACCTGCACCATCCCCTTTACCCCTGGAGGCCCAAAGGGGTGGGCTCTGCTGGCAGTTCCACCTAGAGCTCCCACACTTTTCCAAAAACAAAACTGTCACTTTGGGAACACAAACTGTATTTTGTTCTAAGCACTAGACAAATACCCACATATCTAACCCAGCAGATAAAATTCTTATCTAGATTCAGAGTCCAAGATTCCTGCAACTACCATCCAGGCATTTGCTTGCACTATGTCAGCATCTGAAAGTGTTTGTCGCTTGTGGGACAGCTCAGGAGATACCTGAGAGTCCCTGTCTACAGCATCACTCAGTACCAATTCAAACACCATGGTGAGAGGAATGACAAGCAGGACCCAGGTGTCTGTGTTTGCCCATCAAGAATCATCCTCATTGAAAACTGAAATAGTCATTAAAACCAGAGAAGACCACAGCGACTATCTTACCGCTCCCTCCCTTCACAGGCCTGTGCACAAGAGTAGGTGCGAGTGATTCAGGCAACTTAGTTGAATTCAGCTGACCTAAGGACTCAGGGCCATCAAGGTGCTGCTGGACCCGGCAGGACAAGGAGCTCAATGCATCCAGCAACAAGGGGCTTCGCTAGGTAGTCCGGCCCACCTTCCCCGCCTCCAGAACCTCTGCAACACTGCCAAGTAGTCCACAGAGAATCGACTCAGAAAGCCGGCCTTCGCCCGGTCGGGGATACCGAGCACACACGCAGAAAGTACCTGATGGGTGCCGAGCGCAGATGCCGGCGGAACGTGGCCGTAGGCAGGCGGACTGGCGGGCCGGCGACCGTTAACAATGCCCACTTGAGCCCGCCACTCCCGCGCCTAAAGGCGCCCGCCCCTCTGGCGCCGCTCTACCTTCCCCAGCCTCTCGGTGGTGCTGCAGTGCGCCCCCAAGCCCCGCCCACCGCTCTAAAACGTTTCCAGGCCGCTCTAGGGCCCTCACCAGGCTCTCGGTGGTACCACCGCATGCTCCGTAGCCCCGCCCTCTCGTTCACGCCCTTCTGGCGCCGCTCTAGGAACGGTCGCCAGGCCTCTCTGTGATCTTGTACTGCGGCCGTAGGCCCGCCTACCTCTCCCCACCCCTTCTGGTCGGCTCTAGGAGACACTGCCCCAGCTCTCTGTAATGCTGAAGCTGTAGCCTCGAGCTTAGCTTGTGAGGATACTACGGAGGCGTCTGTGCCTGTGCAAGCTTCTGGGCTGCGGGCGGCGCCTTTCTCCCGGCGTGCGCCTCTTCTTCTCAGGCGCCTTTTGCAGGCTTCGTGTCATTTCTTAGTCGTCGGGATTGTCATCTGTGGTGCGCCGGGATGGTGGACCCAGTAGTGCACGGCCTATGGACCCCTGGAATCATCCGACCCTGCCTTCCCTCCCCGCCAAAGCCAGGCACAGACCTCCTCTGCTCAGTTCCCTAACACTGGCCTTTACAGATATTTAAATCTAGTCACTTCTTGTGCTGTTTCGACTTTCTGGGTATTATATTTTGTCAGGCTGGCTTAGAACTAGCAATTCCCCGCCTTGGTCGAGTCCTGGGATTATAGGTGTGGCCCACTGCGCTTGGAGAATGCAGTTAAAACTAATTGAGAGCTGTTGTGTGCTTGGTTAAGTCTCCCTGGGGGCGCCATTTTGCATGACTAGCACAAAATGTTAGTGCCTCCTGTGCTACAGAAGCCGGTATCAAACCTCTAGCAAACAACTGAGCTGTCGTCCTCACTTCATTCTTGCAGATTCAATGCCAACATGCTAGATAAAAGCAATTGTCCAGTATGCGACTTGGTGAGCTTGCCGATTATCACTCGGGCGTTGCTGTCTAGAATCACAAGAGTGGCTGTGTATTGAATGGTGGTTCATTCAGCCTCCTGAACAGCTGCCTCCGGTCTGTGTGCATCACAGCTTTGGGATCCTTTGTCCACTGAAGGACGTGTTTACAAGGTTGTTGTGAAGCACCCCCTCCCTCCCCCGTGCTGTTTCATTTCCCTGGGACCATGCCCAGGAATGCAGTTGCTAGGTCCCAAACTGCATGTTGCCTTTTGCAAGGATCAGACAAGCTGCTTTCCAGAGAGCCTGTGCCATTTCTCATTCAATCCTGTCAGCTGCATGGGGCTTTCTGCCTTACTAGCATTTGGTATCGGGAGGTAGGCATCTCCTTGCTTGTTTTTCCCAGAAGGCTAGTGATCTGTGTGCTTCCTGCCATCTTTCAAATAGTCCCCAGTGACAAGTCTCTTACCTATCTTCTAAGGTGGGTTGAGCTGGATGTGGGTAGACTGTTGGTACCATTCTTGTTCTTTTGGCTCTCAAGCATGCTCTGGCTTGTCCCTACCTCCATCCCCCCTCATTTGTGGAAGAGGTTCTGTTTTGGAGCAGCTACTCTCTGGAGAATTATACTCTTCTCTTGTCAGTGGGACTCAATTGCTAAGACCATGACCCGGGCTTACTCACATGGTCCAAGTTTTTCTCTAAGAAGACAATGAAGTGTCTTCTGCTAAGAAGCTTCAGTGTGCACACAGGCTCTGAGCCATCTGGACACATGCCCCCTTTGTCTGGTGGGCAGGAATATTTGGTATGCACAGTCTAGGGTCAGCCTGAGGAGGTGCTGTCTTCAGTGATGTAAAACTGAGATGTGTCTGTGTTCAAGAGAATTCCTGACAGTGGCCATTCACATGGGAACCTGGATACAGAGAACTGGGTAGTGTAGGACTTCCCCAGTGGCAATGGATTGTCCTTGTGTTAGTGTTACTGACTTGTCCCTGCGTCACTGGCTTCTACAAACCACAAGATCCTTGAAAGGGCAGTGGTAATGAGTCTCCTTCCTCAGGATTTCCTGCCTTGGAGATAGCACCTGCTTCCCCCACCCCCACCAACCACCACCACCACCAGGGTTAATAGATGGCTGTTTTCTGTCCTGGGAGGCAGGAAGGCTCCACAGAGCCCAGAGGAATCAAGTCCCTGGACTCTGTCTTTGTCAGTGAAACTGGAACTCTTGTCTTGTACCAGCCAAGAACAGGAGCAAGTGACCCTACAAGTGGGTGTTTGTTGTGAATACACACTGTCAGAAACAGATAAACACATTTGTGTTTTTTTACAATACCAGAATTTATTGAATAAGAAACTCACAAGCTACATTGGCTTCTTTGACTGGTATTTGTCAAACGGTCCCAATTGGCTCTGCTAGTGACTGAGGCAAGCACAGCTTCTTGTATTCCTATTCTGACTACTAATGTTAATGCTCTGATTATACCTCAAACGGCACACAGTAGGGATATCCGGAACTGTGGCCATCTCCCTGTCATCTATCATCTTTCAGTTTATTGTCTAGCTGTAGGTAGGTTTCAGAATGGCTGCAACAGGACTAAGAAGGTTGCTGCGGAATTCAGGGAGGCCATAGTGAAGGTAGAGGCAGGAAGTGTAATGGGTAAGAAGCAAGGTGAGACCCACAACTGTTGAGGCAACAGAGGCAATGGGCAG
This sequence comes from Rhynchomys soricoides, assembly GCA_019843965.1. NCBI lineage: Eukaryota > Metazoa > Chordata > Mammalia > Rodentia > Muridae > Rhynchomys > Rhynchomys soricoides. The sequence continues at coordinate 95,867 of JADRCH010000202.1, read as the reverse complement.
ACCTGTGTCCAGATGGACAAATAGATAGATGGGTGGAGTTAGCTAACTCAGCAGTGAAGACGGAGCTAAGCTGAAGCCCCCATGGCAGCTGGTTTTCTTGACTTGCTAGTTCCTCAACTTGAGTGTATAGCCAGGGTGATCACAGGACAGGTTTGCAGGAGCTGTTCCCATCATCCTGATGGTATGCTCTTAAAAGTCTTTTTTTTTCCCTCTTATCTTTATGTTTGTATGAATACGTGCGTTCTTGTACCATGGCCTACATGTGGGGCTCAAAGGACCACTTTGTCAGTCTTGTTTGAGGCAGGCTTTCTTTGCTGTTTGTTGCTACATATGTGGTGCTAGCTGGCCTGTGAGCGTTTGGGGACTCTCCTGTCTCCTCCTCCCTTCTTGCCATAGGAAGACCACTGGGGTTATAGACAAGTGTTGCCACCTCAGGCTCTTCCATGCATTGAGGGTCACAGCTCAGGTCTTCATGCCTGTGCAATAAAAGCTTTACCAACTAGACTATCTTCCCAGTCCTATTTTACTTTTTAACTTTAAAAAGTCGGGTGGGGTGTGTGTGTGTGTGTGTGTGTGTGGAGAGATGGCTCAGCGGTTTAGAGCACTGACTGCTTTTCCAGAGGTCCTGAGTTCAATTCCCAGCAAGCACATGGTGGCTCACAACCATCTGTAATGGGATCCAATGCCCTTTTCTGGTGTGTCTGAAGACAATAACAGTGTACTCGTATACATAAAATAAATAAGTAAAATAAAAAGGTGTGTGTTATGCGAACATGTTTGTGTGCAGGTGTGTGTGCCCTGTGCACATGTACAGGCCAGAGGAAGACAACGTCAGGCGTCCTGTTCTGTCATGTTCCACCTTATTCCCTTGAGACAGGGTCTCTCACTGAACCTGGAGCTAGGCTGGCAGGAAGCCCCTCCCCTCTCCCTGCCCCCAGCTCTGGGTTTATATGCAGCCATGCCCAGTTTTTTTACTTGTGTTCTGGGAATTTGAGCTCAGAACCTCATGTTTGCATAGTGAGAGGAGAGCTTTAACCCCTAGACTGTCTCCCCAGTCCCAACAGTGGCTTTTTTTTTTTTTTTTTTATTTAATTCACCTTACCTGTGTTGTTTTGGTCAGAAGAATGAAGGATCCAAATGGTTTCTTCTGCCTTGGGTGGAGATGTGACATTCTGTACTGCTCCAAAGAGTATACCATTGCTATCTAGCAGGGGCCTTGTAACTCACCTGGGCAGGAAAGCCAACTATTCCAGAAATGTTAAGAAAATCATCTATGCCCAGGAGGATGGCTCAGCAAGTAAAGGTGCTTGCCGCAAAGACTGGTGATCTGAGTCTGGTCCCTAGGATTCATACGGCGATGGCCAATTCTACCATAGCACAGGCTTTGTTGGAAACAGACCTGTGGAGGGCAGATCTCTAATTCAAGAAAGCTGACATCTGCTTCCAAGCTGGGATAACTACAGGGCAGAAAAGGGGGGAGAGAAGTGAAAATGTTCCTTTTAGGTCCACTGTTGGCTGTTGCTAGGGGTAACGAAGGAAATAAGGCACATGGTGGGTAAAAGAACATCAGGTGACTAATAAGCATCTCTTAGGCCTGTTACCTGGATGGATAGGCTGGGGAGTGCCAAGAATCAAGAAAACAAGTCACTGGGAACCAAAATCTTTATATTTCAGAAATTGTCATTGTTTAACCAACATGAAGGAGCTTTTAGAAAGTGACATAGTCATGACTGATGGGTCCCACCAGATTCTCTGCTGTGGAAAGAGATCTCTGGAGTGGGAGCCACTTGACTAAGAGTTCCTACAAATGAGGCTATTCAGGGTGACTGGAGGCTCCATGCTGAATCCTGGGTTTATCGATCCCCTAATATGTAAAACATTTGAGCTTTGGTGAATGCTAGACCTGAGTGTGCTTTGATTCATGGGAACCTCTCCAAAGATTAAGAGGCAGTGGCAGCAATGGTTAGATATGGAGGAAGGACAGTACACGTAAAAAACCTTGTCCCAAGGTTGGGCAATTAACCCTCCGAGTATACGTTTAGATTTCTCCTTAGCAAGAAAATATACTAGGAGTTGTCATGTTGCTGGGGTACACCCTGCATACCCCCATTTGCTGTATGTAGCTACTTTGTCTGAACTGGAGCATTCCCCACCCTTGCCCCACCCCCCCAAAGAGAAGGCTCTTAAAACTCAGGTAGTAATGTGTATGATTTACAAGGCTCCTGCTCAGGGTTACAAAAGCAGGAAATAATTGCCCGAGAGAGGAGAATTTTCACAAGACCCAGATACTTGCAAGTTATGCAGAGAGCTCTGAGGATGTAGTATTTGTGAGTTGTCTCCTGTGTTGGAGGTGGGATTTTTACTTTTGACTTATCCACGCTTCTATAGGTAACCCAAAGCTCACTGGTTCACTAAATTAGAGGTGGAAGGCTTCTCTCTTTGGTCTGTCATTGATGTCCAGTCTGGAGCGAATAGATGTGCATTCACACTTTCCCAGGAAGAGTCACACAACACTATGGGAGAGTTTCTCCTGATAGTGTGAGCTGTAAAGGCGGGGGGGGGGCCTGAATCACAGTTACCATTGAGGAATTAAAAAAGGTGATTATTTGCTTAGTCCAAAGTCCTTTCAGCAGTGACAAAGCCAGACAAGGCCCTGTAGAGATGCCTCGATGGTTAAGAGCCTCTGTTGCTCTCTCTGAGGACTTGTGTTCAGTTTTCAACACCCACCTTACAGCTCACAATTGGCTGTAACTCCAGGTTCTGACATTCTCTTCTGGCCTCTGTAGGTGCCAAGCATACATGTGGTGCACATACAGGCAAATAATTCATACATGTGAAGTAAAACTGAGTAAATATGTTAAAAGAAGCCAGGGAGTTGATGGGAAAGACTGTGGGTTATAGTGATCCAAATAAGACAGTGACTCCACATACTACTACTGTACATGACATTGCTCTTTGGCAGAATAACTGGTACAAATGACGAGATCTTTGTTGTACAGGACCTTGCTAACCCTTCTTAAAGTACCCTTACAGGGTCTAGAGATGACTCAAAAAGGGAGTAGTGCCCTTGTAGAGGACCTCAGTTTGTTTCCCAGCACACATGTTGGGTGGCTTACAACTTCCTGTCACTCCAGGTCTAGGGGAACTGACATCCTCTTTTGTGATCTGTGGGCACCAGATATGTAAGTGGTGCACAGACATACATACAGACAAGACATCCATACATATAAAATTAAGAATAGGCATTTTTAAAAAGAATTCTTTTTTATGTATATGAGTACACTGTCACTGTCTTCAGACACACCAGAAGAGGGCATCAGATCCCATTACAGATGGTTGTGAGCCACCATCTGGTTGTTGGGAATTGAACTCAGGACCTCTGGAAGAGCAGCCAGTGCTCTTAACTGCTGAGCCATCTCTCCAGCCCAAGAGTAGATATTTTAAAAGTCTTTAAAAGAAGATTTCATTACATAGATGATAGGATGCAGATCTGAGTGTCTTCTAGATTTAGAAAGGCGCCCGGAAGTCGTAAGTACATTCAAATTTAGGACCAAGAATGGGAAACCAATCCACTCCAGGTGCAAGGGCCAGGCACAGCTGTGAGATTTGGAGATGTCTTATGGTAGGATAAGATATTGATGACACTTAACATAGTTATTCAGAACATCCTAGAACAGCCTGTGCTTGCAGGTATAAATCAACTGCAGGTGTTCCTGGTGCTTCTGGAACACTGGAACATTTTCATGCGTCACCTTGCCTGAATTGCTTATACTTTGTCTAACTTGACAGAAGGGTACCACATGAGATTGGGACAGAAAGGCTCGGTAAGGCTTGAAGATTTTTTTTGTAGGATAAACTAAACAGTTATATGCTTCTGTTCTCCAGTGTTCCTTCATGTTGGAAATTGCCAGAAGCTCAGAGGACTACAGCCAGGGGCTACATAAGAAACAGCTTGAGCAATATAGTCCTAATGGAGCTTTGGTCTCAGTCATGGGAAAGATTAAGAGCTTGGTATACAGTGCTAGAATAGTGATTTGCTAGCTGTGTATAAAGCATTGTGACAGATGGAATCCATCACTGGTTCCATCTCAGTGACAGTGACAGCAGCTTATCTGATAAAAGGCCAGGATGAAAGAAGCCTTCCAAAGGGTCACACCTCTTTCTGGGGTGGCGAAGAATGCAACTCTGCAAGCGTGGCACACATTTACAGTAATATGGTGTGGTTCTCACCAGTGACCTCCAGGTCTTTTCAAGCCACTGAGTCCTGTCTGGTATTTGAACCAACATCCCTGCTAGGCCAGGTGCTGACAATGGTTCTTCTCATTCCTATAGATGCTTGCCACATCAATAGTAAAGACAATGTCACCAGACAGGAGTGGGTGTTTGCAGCCATATGAAGAAATGTTCTCATCATATGGCTGAAGAGAAGAGAGGGGTGGCCCACAGCTGACTTAAGGGTAATGGGAACGATGCCAGCTCTGCGGCTTGACCCGTGGCATCATTTGCTGACAGCTGACTGTATTTGATGGTCAGTGGGGAAGAGAGAACTGGTGGTGGACTCTGGGTTGGCCACAGTAAGGACAACAGAAGTCCAAGGGATGTATAACAGAGCTCAGCAGAAATCAGAGTCCCCAGTGGTTTCTCACATGGCAGCACATAGCCTGTTGAGCTTTCCTGGAAACTAGAGATCAGGTATCTTTACCAAAATACAAAATGCAGGCCATCTGCTTCAAATACTACAAGAAGCTATTTACTGGGTTCATATAAAGTCTGATCACCAGAAAGCCAACATAGGCCTAGAGAATAGCCAGCATCTCCAAGAAACATGTGTATATTCTGCATGCTGTTTTGATACCTGTGGTCTGCTTCCAATTAGGACCTTGGCAAATATATGCTATGATGAGACAAGTACAGAATCTACCTATCCACTATGGGACTGGCAAGTAGACATCATAGGGTTTATGCCTGTTGGCAGGGTAAGCAAATAACCTCTCATCTGCATACTGCCATAGACTTCTTACAAGCATCACCGTGTAAACAGACTGGTGATGTCACCAAGAGTCACCCAAGTCAGTGTTACATATGGGCACTCTGGAAAACCAGTAGCCACGAATGCTGATGTGGACAACTAGGCTGAGAAAGCCCAGTGGTTCATCTACCTGTCCTATAACACTGCAGGGGCTGGGTGTTTGAAATCACAGATTACTATAACTGCAGTTAAAGACTTAAATGTAGAATGTACCCTAGAGGTCTGGGGAGAAGTATTCCCATAATCAAGAAAGATATTGAATACAGATCCCAGTGGAAGGGTTGATGACCTCACTGTGAGTTATTGGCCTGGGACACTTGTCTTAGTTAAGGTTTTACACTGTGAACAGACATCATGACCAATGCAACTCTTATAAGGAGAACATTTAATTGGGGCTGGCTTACAGGTTCAGAGGTTCAGTCCAGTATCACCAAGTCAGGAACACAGTGGCATCCAGGCTGGCATGGTGCAGAGGAAGCTGAGAGTTCTACATCTTCATCAGAGGCTGCTAGCAGAATACTGGCTTCCAGGCAGCTAGGATGAGGGTCTTAAAGCTCACGGACACAGTGACACACCTATTCCTACAAGGTCACACCTACTCCAACAGGGCCACACTTTCTAATGATGTCACTCCCTGGACCGAGCATATAGAAACCATCACAAGGCTCTTGGGGTCTCCCATACCATATGGGGCATTGCTACTATGTTTGGCTGTATACTAGAACTAGATGGTAAGTTACTGTTGCGGGAGACACCACATGCTCTGGTTGCAGGACCTGGGGAAGTTAACCTATGATCGAGCTGGAAGCTTCCTCTCTAATGGCTTGTTTTCCTAGAGTGTCAGTGTTATGCGGGCTGCTAGGAGAAATGTCCCCAATGGTCCAGCATAGTTGTGAACCCAACCTGCTTGCAATAGTGGTGTTCCACAAAAATGTGCTCATTAGTATGAAGTGTCGGGGCTGTTAAAGGTGCAAACAACCAATTTCAGATTGAATTTAAGGCCCACTCCATAGTATGTTTGATGCTGTGAGCCAGGACAAAACCCTGTGGCTAGAGAACCCAGAGGCCCCAGCATGAAGGCTCTTGCTATCGTTGGTTAGAAAATGTGATGCACCTGACAGATTACCTTCTAAACATTTGTGTTAACACTCATAGACGACTGCGCTGATCAGACTGTCCAGTAGAAATTCTTTTTATGGTTGTGGATGTTACTGCAGAGATTCCTAAGTGGTCAGACTGCTGGATTTGTGGACAACTCACCCTCTCAAGTAAAGTATGCATACCCTGGACTGACAGCAATTCCTCTGTCCCCACAAATTGGACTGACTTCTTAGAAAAAAGTATTCACTGGTGGGCTTAGGTCAGAGGAGTCTCTGGCTATTGTCCACTGAAACACAATACAAAGGATACGGGCCATTTGGATGTTTGTGACTTAAAAAACAACAACCAGGGATTAATCCTAGGACCTTATACATGCTATGTAAGTGCTCTGTATTGAGCTGTATCCCCAGCTCTAGTGTGTGTGTGTATTTTCATTAGTATGAAGTCCAGAGGCTAATGTAAATGCCATCCTCAACCGCTTTCTGCCTTGTTTATTTTTAGAAAGGTTTATTTATTCTTATTTTGTGTGTTTGGGTGTTTTTCCTGCACGTATGTCTATGTACCACATACACGCATGATGCCCTCAGTGGTAAGAAGAGAATCTTGGATCTCCTGGACCTGAAGTTACAGAGGGGTGTGAGCTACTATGTGGGTCTTGGGAACCAAACACGACTCTTCTGCAAGGGTAGCAAGTGCTCTTAACTGTTAAGCCATCTCATAAGCCCCTCCATCTTACATTATTTTGTTTTATTTGAGACAAGCTTTCTCTGTGTAACCCTGGGCTGCCACGGAATTTACTCTGTAGACCAGGCTGGCCTGGAACTCAGAGATCTGCCTGCCTCTGCTTTTGCCTTCTGAGAGCTGGGGTTGAAGTTGTATGCTACCATGCCCAGCTCCATCTTATTTCTTGAGGTATGGTGTCTCATTGAGCACGGAGTTTATCAATTCAGCAAGACTAGTTGCCAAATAAGCCTGAGAGAGCCTCCTGGGCCGGCTTCCCCAGAGCTGGGGTTGTAGGCACGCTGCTACATCCAGCTTTTATGTGGTGCTTGAATTTGAACTTGGCTTTATGAATACACAAAAGCACTTTATCTGCTGAATCATCTTCTCAGTCCTCCTTTTGATTTTTAATTTTGAGACAGGGTCTCTTTAATTCAAGGCTAGCCTTGAACTTATCTTCCTGCTTCATGCTTCAGACTTAATTGGGATTATAGATCTGTGCCGCTGTGACAGTAGTGTCAATTGTCAACCTGAAAAACTCTAGAATGACCTGGGTGACGACAATCCTCTGGCCATGGGGAGCTTACTTTAATTGTATTGACTGATTACATCTTTCCTGTGGGTGGCACTGTTTCCCCGGAAGGGCTTCCTGAACTGTTTAGAATGGAGAATTCAATCCTTCATTGTGCTCTCTCTGCCTCTTGATTGTGGACATTATTGTGACCACATGCTTCAAGATCCTCCTGCCTTGATTTACCTGCCATGATGGTCTGGACCTTGGACTTTGAGCCAAAGCAAACACTTTCTCCCTTAAGCTGCTTTTGTCACAGTGACAGGAAACAAAACTAAGACACCACTATGCCTAGCTTGTCTGTGAGACTTTGCTCACTGGCTTGGATTACTCCATTACTCTAAGAAGGGTTGGTTGCTGTTGTCTACAGTAATGCTGTGGCAGACAGTGGCCATCCCTGAGTAGACGTGAACGCACAATACCTCTCCTAAGGTTCAGAGAGCATGGTGCAGGAGGACAGAGAAATACTCTAAGAGTCAAGGAAGGATAGAGCACAACTATTTCTTTTGAGCTCGCTATGACCTGTATCATCATGAAAATTGAACAGCTGTGGTGACCTACAGGGGATCTTGGGACAAAATCTTATATGCTGGTCAGTTTTTGTCAACCTCACACAAACTAGAGTCTTTCAACAAGAGAGAAGCTTGCCCTCTTCAGATGCCTCCATCAGATTGGCCTGTAGGGGAGTCTCTGGGGGGCATTTTTGTGATTAATGATTGATGCAGTGGGGACCCAGATAACTGTGGGCAGGGCCAGCCTTGGACAGATGGTCCTGAATTGTATAAGAAAGCAGGCTGAGAAAGCTACGAAGGGCAAGCATTCCTCATATCCTCAGTTCCTGGCTCCTGATTCCTGTCTTGACCTCAAGCCATGAATTTCCTTCATGATGGACTGTGATGGGCTCATGTAAGCCAAATAAACCATTTCCTCACCAGGCTAGTGTTGGTTGTAGTGTTTTATAAAAACAACAGAATGCAAACTAGGACAACGAAGTAAGTTGAACTGTATGGGAGGCAGCTAGGTCTAAAACACTGGGCTATTAAGTAAAGGTTACATCAGTGGGAGAGGCCCTTGGGCCTGAGGGTGTTAGATGCCCCAGTATAGGGGAATGCCAGGGAGGGAAGATGGGAGTGGGTGGGTGAGTGGGTGAATACCCTCATAGAGGCAGGGGGAGGGGGATGGGATGGGGGTTTCCAAAGGGGAGACCTGGAAAGGGGAAAACATTTGAAATGTAAATAAAGTATTAGAGAGAGAGAGAGAGAGAGAGAGAGAGAGAGAGAGAGAGAAGGTCACAAGATAACCTCTCCAGAGATTCTAACCACTATCCCACATTTCCAAGCAGCACGTCTTCTTAGAAATGCAAAAGTATGTAAGGGGTTAACAGAAATTAAGGGTTGGGATTTTCAGAGATGCAGCCGCCTGTGAGTCACCCTGTGTGTAACACCAGCGGATTCATTTATATATTTTTCCAAGCTAAACTTGGTGGGATCTTACTTTAGTCCGTTGGCTCCCTCCCTATTTGGAACAAACAGTTGTTTCTTTTATGTGGAGAGTCACAAGACAGGGCGTAAACACAGAACAATCTAGGGGGACACCCACAGGCTCCATAAGGAGGGAGAACCTCTGAATCTGTCAGTGGACCCCAACACTGTAATACTGGGCAGATCTAGACCTGGATCTAGGCCAAGGATATTCTCCATCTTGCTCCAGCTGGCAGGTCACCTTGGGCCCACACAAGTAAAGATCTAAGGGTCTTGGGCTTTAGTACGTTCCCAGGACCACCCAGAGGCTGTTCTGCAGCCTTGGGCTTGCTCCACCTGGATACCACTGGCCAGGGAACTAATATCCTCTTTGTTATGCAATATCTCTAGCAGACTGAGTTCTACCAGAGTCAAGCCACATAAATCTCTCAGCCTAGGTACCCTGAGATGAGATTTCAAGTGTCATGTGAGAATGGAGCCAGGTCAAGGTAGCTCATAGCAGCCCCACCTAGCCCCTTAGGCCAATAGTGTAACCTTGGGCCTGGGCTGGATTCTGAACCAACCCATTGAGGTGCTAGACTCCTTCCCAGACCACAAACCATCCTTATGGTCACACAACTGGGCGTGTGTATATATGTTTGGCCATGTACGCAATGACTGAGTGTGATTTGTGGCCACAGGCCCCAAGAGTTCCCAGAAGGCAGTCCCTCTACCTGGCAATCATTTTGTCTCCTTGGTCTCCTTGTTGCTGACAGACCAGGAGTTCTGTCTTGTTCTGAATGGCAGCCTAGAAAGCCACACTTAAGTCCTATCTGTCCCCATCCCATCCCATAGTGTGACTGTGTTTGTAGTAAGGTTATTTACAGAAGCAATGAAGAGAAGACCTGGTCATTAGAGTTGACTCTGATCCAATACAACTGAATGAGAAGAGATGGGGACATGGGCATAGCCAGGATGATAACCCCACTCTGGGGTTGTTACACCACAGTGTCAGCTATCAGACAGCCAGAATGCTTGTTTTGGAAGCATGACAAAGCTCCCATTTTGTTTTATTGTTTGTCTGAGATGGAGGCTCATTCTGTTGCCCATTGCATCCTCCCAAGTTAGCAGTAGAGAGAAAACCCACTGCAACTAACTGGCAAAAGCATCCATTAAAAAACAAACAAACAAACAAAATAAACTGCAGCCGGTTACATTTTCTGTTCCTGGCATCTGAAAGCAAATCGATGTTCTGGGCTCAAGCTAAGTGAGTCAAGCCCTCAGTTCAGAAGAGCAGAGCCCCTTTGCTGAGTGCTCCAAGCCTTCCCAGGAGCATGACACCCAGGAAGGGCCCACAGTAGACTTAAAGTATGATGGGGTCTGGCACATATGTTCTGCTTCTCAGGCAGATCGGGAGCCAGCTGTCACCATCTTCCTTCACCTGGGGTAGAGTTCACCCCACCCTAAAGCTATGGCTGTCAGCCAGGCGGGGAAACTTAGAAGCTGGGAGAGAAGAGAGCCTCCAGGGAAGGTTGCAGGAGGGCCCTTCACTGAAGGGGCTCCTGGCTTGGTGCTACAAAGAGCTGAGCATGGTGCCTCAAGGGCTGAGGCCAGTGGATGTTGCTCTGAGGGAGTGAGGATTCGGGGTTTTGCTGAGAGAGCTGTCTGGCTCATTTCAGGGTTCTCTGGAGATGCATCTGAACCCTGGCCTTCCGGGCTCAGGGGTCTACAGGAACAGAGACTAAGATGGTTTGACAAGGGGTGGGGGTGGGGCCTACAGGAGCAGAGGCTTAGTGAAACTTTTTGCCTTGTCAACAACATGCTGGAGATTGTGTGGTCATTTTCTTAGGATCCCAGGCACATTTCTAGCAGTTTGACTAGGACTGGAGAGTTGGATCTGCCGTCCTGAGTTCAGTTCCCAGCAACCATATGGTAGCTCACAGCCATCTGTAATAGGATCTGATGCCCTCTTCTGGTGTGTCTGAAGAGATCAACAGTGTACTCACATACTTTAAATAAAGAAATCTTTTATTATTTTTTTTTTTTAAAGATAGTTTTGACAAATTGATGTCAGCCTGCTAATTTGCTCACACAGGCAAAGACATCACTGGAGAATCTGAAACTTGCTAGAAATGTGTCTGGGGTCCCAAGAAAATGACCACACAATCTCAAGTATGTTGTTGGTGAAAGACCCCCAAATTGGGGAGACCCTCACTCAAGCCACGGGAAGACACGACCCCCCAATGACTCACGAGAAACCGAACTTGCTGCAAGCGCACGAGGTTTATTCGGGGAAGCAGTGCACTGGGCCGAGCTCATAACCCACACAGGGGCAGAGGAGATCGACCCCGAGCAGCTGAAGTTAGGGGCATTTATAGGGAAAAACCACAAAGCAAAAGGGGGAGCAGGGGGAACACGCGTCATGGGAAAGAGCAGAGGGGCTCAAAACAGAGGTCACTGTGACAATTTTGGTTGATCAACAGGATAGGAGTCAAGTCAAAACAACTACTTTCCCAAAACAATTTTCAGAACAGAGTTCATCATGACATTTCATGGTGGGCCTGTTTTTGGAACAAGGTAAAAACAACCATTCTCAGAACTGTCTAAGGGGGGTGAGTTTAGCCCATCTCAGGCCCCTGGGTGGCCTAGGGCTCTAGTGCTGAGTCTAGGGGCATTTTTCTTCCAGGGTCTTTCAGTTGGCAAGGCAAGAAATTTCACTTCTGAGGCCTGGAAAGATGGTTCAGCTATTAAGGGCACTCTTTCAGAAGACCTAGGTTTGATTTCCAGCATCACACAGCGCCTCCTATGGGCAACACACATATACAATAACATTAAAATGTTTTAGTTTGCCTGGCAGTGGTGGCACATGCCTTTAATCCCAGCACTCGGGAGGCAGAGACAGGCGGAATTTCTGAGTTCGAGGACAGTCTGGTCTACAGAGTGAGTTCCAGGTCAGCCAGAGCTACACAGAGAAACCCTGACTCGAAAAACAAAAAACAAAACAAAAAAAGTTTTAGTTCTGCAAAGGATGTGTAACCATGTCAAATCAAGCAGGCAAGCACATCCAGCAGAGGTACTTCTGGGATTCTTTCCTAATGCAAAATGGTCTCAGGCTTCACTCTGAATGGTCAGAAGAGATCAGCCTTCACTCTGAACAAGGCAGCTGATAAGCAAAGGGAAATTTTTTAAAAAGAGGACACAATCCTGAGCACATATCTGATTCAAGAAGTGATGCCTCTTGGGGAATTTGAATTTCTACTAAGTGAGTGGCTTCTTTATAATTTTAGAAAATGAAGCTTTGTCTTATTTAACCCTTTGATGGAAAAAGATGGTATATTTTCTTTACACTTCACACAGAATTAAGAGAAAAAGGCACAGCTGGGCATGGGCCTTTAATTTAATCCCAGCACTCAGGAGGCAGAAGCAGAGTGATCTCTGAGAGTTTAAAGCCAGCCTGGTCTACTTAGTGAGTTTCAGGACAGCCAGTGCTATGTAAAGAGAATCTTCCTCAAAATAGGGGAGAGCACACTGAGGAAGAAACCTTTTAACTCCTGGATGGATGCTTGTTTGTTTCCCAGGGCATCCTTGGCCCCACCCCTCAGAGTGGCTATGGAGCTATCCCTAAGTGGGAGGAGATATCCCTAAGCAGGTGCTGGACTGAGTTCTACTTATTGTTGGTGTGTGTGTGTGTGTGTGTGTGTGTGTGTGTGTGTGTGTGTGTACCATGGCTGATGGGCCAGGCAGCTGCAGTGGGAGAGGGTTAAAAATCAGAGTAGTCCAATAGGCTCATATAATTGAATACTTGGTCCCAGGTTGGTGGAACTGTTTGAGAAGGCTTAGGAGGTGTGTGCTTATTGGAGCTGTGTCACTGGGACCTAACTTTGAGGTTTCAAAAGCCCACACCATTCTGAGTATCATTGGCACTCCTGTGTCATGCTTGTGGATCAGATGTAAGATTTCAGTTACTATTGCTTCAGTGCCAGGCTTCCCTGCCTGCTACCATGCTCCCTGCCTTGAGCTCATCCTCTAGAACCTTAAGCCTCAATAAATTCTTCTTCTTCTTTTTTTTTTTTGTAAGTTGTTTTGGCCGAGGTGTCTCTTCATAGCTATTGAAAAGTAAATAAGAGGGACAGGTGCAAATGCATGTGTGTACACACACACACACACACACACACACACACACACACACAGCATTGCCATGAGCCAATGGAGCTCTAAGGTAAGAGGGGTGAGCTGGTGAAAATGGATGTGGTCAGCACTGCCTGACAAAGGATACAGGAATCTCATACAGGGGGGGATCTGGCTCAAGGTCACATGATCATGGTTACAGAACCAAGACTCATTCCCCTGATATTTGCTATTTAAAGAATGTCACAAAGATGTCAAGGTAGGTAAGGTCAACAAGAGGCTGTAGTTGCTGACCCAGAGGCTAGAGGAGCCAAATAGTGCAGACCTACTGGGTTCCCACAGTTCTTAGGCAGGTCAGAGGTGCCAGTCACAGTCAAGAAATCCTAGACCCTTTCTCAAAGTTCAGTGCAGGATGTCATCCCAAGGAAGAACAACAGGATATGAGGGAGGGGCCGTGCCCAATCCTCCAGCCAGGCAGGGGAAGTGCTGCTGGGCCAGTTTCCCAAGTGTGCCGCAGTAGGTCACAGACTCCTTACTTCCCCTTAAATCCACACTTATGCTGCAGAACTGGAGGAGGGTGTGGCCCAGACTAGCTTCAACCTGCAGTGTTCCTGCATGCTGGTCTCAAAAGTGTGGCTTAGATCTTAAATGTCCTCCAGAGTCTGCTGTTGAAGGCTTGAGCATGAGTATGCGGCACTGCGGGGGAGGCTGGAACTTTTAAGGGGTGTGTGCGCGTGTGCACGTGCGCGGGCACACACACACACATGCACGCTCACACGCGCTCACACACACACACTTGGAGTTGGGAGAAGGAGGGCTGACTGTGGAAGAGCTGGGTGCCGGCAGATGACCTTCTCTGTTCCCAAGTTATTCCTTGCCCCTTTCTGAAGCCACTGGATACACTCTGTGCCACCTGCCCAGTCCCCAGATCAACCTCAGCTGTGTCTCCTGCTTCCCCAGAAGTGAGCACAGAGACCCTGGAAGAGGATAGTGAGGCAGGAGAGACCCTGCAGCAGTGACTTCAGGCTGAAAAGATGTGTCTGTCTAGCGTTTCTAAGTTGGGGGTGGTTACTGAGAGCTCTTTTAGTCTGGAGAGATTGGAACTAGTACAGGTGGGACATTTGCAATAAACACACACCCCAGAGGGATGGCTGGAGCATGAGTCCTAAGTGACTTATGGATAATCAGGCTTGGGACACTTCAGTGAGTCCACATTGCAGTCCCCTGTCACAGAGGCAATCAGCTTTGTGGGGGGTCCCGGAGGTCACAGAGTTGGGAGGATGGATTGAAGATTTTAACTTGGGCAATCTGACTTCTCAGCTGTGAACCATTCAGGGCTGTGTGTCTGTGTGTAACAAAGCATGTGTGTGAGCCCATGTGTGTAAGCCCACATGTGCAAACCCGTGTGAAAATGTGAGCAACAGAAAAATCAAGACAGATTTCTAGCTTCAACAAGGGAGTTTATTTCCCCTCTTCAGAAAGGGCATCCTGAGGTACACAGAACAATGTCTTGTTTAGTGGTGTTCCAGAACCTTCTCCCATGTTTCCTTGCCATCCTCATGGTGCTTCCTTGTGGTAGAAAGGGCTGCTGAGTTCCAGTCAACAGGAAGGAGAAAGGTGATAGAGGAAGAGGTGCCTCCTCTTTGTCCTTGTATAGCCTAGCTTGGCACTGATGCTTTATTAGCAGGAAAAAGAGATAAAATAATACTAGGGGTTTCTATTGCATGCCATCGAACAAACTTTGCTTTTAGGAAAGGACTCTAGACTTCTAGTTCTTGCAACATTGAGCTACTGGGGACCCAGGAGTCCCTTAAGCCATGCTCTGTGTTGTGCAGTGGAGAAACTGAGTTCCATCCAAGTCAGCAGTGGAGCAGCGGCCTAGGCATGCTCTTCTTTTCCTATCCCAGAGATATCTGCTCTGGCACCAACTGCTGATGGAGATCTAGCTTGGTGCAGTCAAGAAAGCCAAGAGTTTAGCCAATAGGGGTCATACCCAGTCAAGGATTGCCCACCTGCCAAGTAACCAGGTTCCCTGCCAACTCAAGGAGATACTCATCTGCTAGGGGGCTCTCCTCACCAGAGAAGATACCCACCTGGTGGGTACCCAGGCAGGGATGGGTGTGCCATCTCTGCCTAAGGAGCCTTTGGGGCTTTTTGACATTTCCCAGACCTGCTGTCCATCTCTGGCTCCCAGCACCATCCTGGAGGCCTAAGCTATAAGAGAAGTTCTAGAATCTAGGAGAGGATAGATTTCTGTGCCAGGCTGTAGCTGGTGACTCCCCTACTAAGCAGCCAGGCCTTCCTTGCCCTTTCTGCCTCCCTCCCTGCCTTAGCTGCAGTCACTGTACCTCAGCCCTGCAAGGTTCTTGGTTTCCTTCCAACACCCCTCCCTCCAGGTCTCTGGAGGCTCACCCCACACCTCACACGTAAGAAAGGGCTGATTTTCTCTAGATGGTGGCTCTGGGGAGGAATTTCATGCTGGCAAATTCAAGATGAGAATGAGCCTTCCAGGCTTGTTATTTTTTCTGTGTAGCTGAGCAGATGGGGCCCCTATAGGCTGAACATCCCCCAGAGCACAGGCAATAGACAGCTAGATCTGAGGTTGACATGTTACCCATGCAGCTGCCTATGGGCTAAGGAGAGAGGAAGGCAAGGAGGCCTGAGGGTGAAACTGAGGGCAGAGAAGGAGCTGCAACTGACTAGACGATAAAAGACAGTCAAGTTTATTCTCTGAAGCTGGCTGTCAGGGAGGAAAGGCCAGGGTGACCCGGTTGGAGGAGGACGGGTCTTCAGGCTCCTGATGCCCACAGGCTAGTGAGGAAGCTGAGCAGGAGGACTATATTCCCAAATTTGGTCCAGCCTGGAGAGCATCCTGCCCCACTTCCCTGGGGCTGGTTAGCCCTGCCACCCTTAGGCAAGTTAGCCCCGTCACTCCGAGGATGAGCAACCTTGACAACCTGGGGGTGGCTAAACCTGCCACCTTGAGGATGTCTGGTCCCACTCTCCAGGGGGCTGTCTGCCCGGCCACCCAGAGGGTTCTGGACTTGGGGGCTCTGCCAGGGTGGAATATTGCACAGTGAGGACTGGCAACAGGTCTGGGTCATCTGGGTGCCTTCCATTGTCTTGATGAGGGGTTGGCAGGTACTGGTACACCACATGGAGTAGGTAGTCAGGTAACCTTTGTCTAGGGGGTGTGGAAAACTGGTGGTGAGGGTGGAACATGGGTGTTGGTGTGGGCTCTTCCTCTGTCCCCCGCCCTGGGTGTGCCTCCCCAGATGCTCACCAGTTTCGCCATGGGAGATGACTGTGATACAGAAGGGCTTGCTGCCGGAGCAGCTATGTGTCTGGTTGCAGCTCTCCCCGCTGTGAAGCACTTGGCAGAAGTAGCACTGTAGAGGCACTGTGAGTAGCAGGGCAGCTCAGGTTGAGGAGAATGGGACTCCAGGGTCAGGCCCAAGTCCCTGTCTCCACCACCAGTTACCCAGTAGCCCTCCCGAAGGGGCCTGTGCCTGGAGCTATTAAGAGGAAGGACAGAGCATGGGCTTCAGGTAAGGTGAGGTCCAGGGCTAAGGGACATTGGGGGTTGGGGTGGGGCTGAGAGGGGCAGACCTGGGTGTCAGGAGAAGGCTGCAGCCTGAGGGGAGAGCCAGTGTGTGGGCTTGCGGGGCTCCCAGCTTGGATGGTAGCAGCTTGCTCTGCTTTCTCCTCAGGGGTGGGAGGTAAGTGTTGGAGGGATGCTCTGTGCCAAGCAGGAAGCTGGGCCCTCAGCTGGGGTGGGGTACCTCTGTCCCTGCTTCCAGGGATCATGTTGGTCTCCTCCTCTTCCTCTTCCTCTTCATCATCATCATCGTAGCTGTAGCTCTCTGGCTCCAGGTCCTCATCGACATCTTCTTGTGCCCAGCTGCTCCCTGGTGGCGCAGGGACGTGAGTAAACCTTGGCCACTTAGATGCAGAGGACACACTCAGGGTTGAGCACTAAGTCCTGACCCTAGCATGCCCTCTTCCCCATACCCTTTCCATTCTATAGAAGGAGACAGAATTCCCCCCGCCCCCACTCCTGCCGTGCCGAAGCAGCCAAGCCTGCAGCAGGCAGAAGAGAAGAGTCCCAACCTTCCATCTTACTCCTGACGCTTATTCCTGGTCCCTAGGATAAGGGGTTCCTGGAGGTACTCATGGGTAAGGACTGGGCCATCCCTTCTTGAGGTGACCCGCACCTGGCTGTCCACTTAGGAGCAAGATCAGGAGGACAGCCCTGAGAGCCTTCATCCTGGCTCAGGCTGTTCTGTCTACTGGTGCAGTCCTCACTTGGGGTTCTGAGTCTGCAGAAAGTGGGACATAGGACATTACTGGGGGCTTCCTGTGGCCCCCACCAGCTCTAATCTCAAACAATGGGCTCACATTGGTCTCCAGCTACAGGCACCAGGCCAGGAACATCACTTCCCTCCAGAACCTTCGGGGACAGAGAGGAACGGGAAGCTATTATATTGGAAGTTATTAGAGTGTCCTGTTCATCTGAACTGGTGGGGACCACAAAAGGTGAGTGGTGGCCTCAGGAGCCACCTGGTCTTGTCCTGGCTCCTTACCTCTCCAGGCATTGGCATTATGCTTGATGTGGGCCTGGTTCTAGGCTGCATCAACACCTATCTCAAACCTCTGGAGACCCTGGCTTCACAACCACAAGGGCTCAGGACTCTATTTGAGGGTTACAGGCCAGGCACCTTCCACCCGAGTGGAGTCATTCTGCAGAGTCTTTAGAAAAGTCTGTCCAGCTGCAGCTCCAAGAGCCATTCTCCTCCCCTCCTGTCTGTGATCTTGCTCGCCCAGGCTCCTGCTGCTCCAGCCTCCTCTTCCTTAGATAGGCAGCTTCCTTAGTAACCCCCCTTTCATTCAATCTCTTTATGAGTTACCCCCCCAGAGGCCTCCATACTGCTCACACATTTCTGGATGTCTGTCTCCTGACATTTCAGCCTCTAACCCCTCTGGGGTTCCTCCGCCCTCGATAAGCCTACAGAATATAGGTTCCCTCATCCCTGGGCCTCTGCACCTAGGTAGGTATTGATTTAGAGACTGAGAGCCTTCTGGGACTGGCTTCTGCCTGGCAAAGCCCCAACCACTGTCTCCCCCATTGTACACTGTGTGAGCCCTTGGACTCCTCAGGTCTCTCCCAGGGTAGAGAAGACCCTTAAGCTCCAGGCCAGTTTGCAGATGATGAACTAGGCACTGGAGAGTCATGTTCCCTCATCTGAGGTATGGAGAGGAGCATTGGGCTCAGGACAGGAGTCAGAGTCACTGGTAAATCCTGGAAAGTCTGCCTGTCTTGTGGCTTGGGCCAGCTCCTTACCTTGCCTAAGCCTCAGTTTCCTGGGTTGTCAATAGGCAGTGAGAGAAATTGCCAATCTCCTAGCAGTTCCTTGGAACAAATATTTGAGTCCCAGTTTCCTGTTCCTCTAATTGTCTAACCTTGTCTTTCTCCTAGGGTGGAGTGACCATCGAGGGCCAGGACTCACAAATGTGAAGGACAGTATATGGTATGAATGTCCGTTCTGGCCTGATTGGAAGACACATGTCCGATGCCTTAGCCATGAGCATGGTGGGCTTCCTTGACTCCTCTTGAACTGTCTTCCTTCCTAGCATTTGGGAACTTGCCCAGCCTCCTGTTGTCCTCCACCCCCATTCCTAAGTCCTCATAGCTGTGGTTTCTTCCCAAGTTTGGGTCATCTCTTTTAGTCTTTCTTCTGGCCCCATCCTCTGTAGGTCAGTGCTTACCTCTAGCTGATACCTGCTTCCTCTGGGGGGAGCCTCTGACCCGGTGAGGTCCTGGGCCATCCTAGACCCTGTAGGGAGAAGTAGGCTTGCTACTATACCTTCCTCCCATGGGCCTAGGCTCCGTCAAACAGTCTTCCTGTGAGCCCAGCTCTTCCTCTGCCAGGGCCACATACACCCAGGCCTGAGCTTGAGAGCATTTCAGAAGAGTGAGGGCAGAGTTTGGGAAATGTAAGAGGCAGTGGTGTGGCCACCCTGGCTTCAGTGGAAGGTGCACATTGTCCCCAGTGCTGTACACACCCCTCCCAGACCCAGCACATGCTGTTCCCAGCCCTACAGGAAAAGACTGCTGGAATCTGTTCCAGCTAAGCCAAGGTTGATGACCCTCGGTGGAGTTAAGGTTGCCTACCTGATACCTTGGTAGCAGAGACTTTACTCCCCTCTACTCTGATCTGAGTATGGGTGGGAATCACTTTGTTTATTATGCATGGCTCCCTATCCCCTCCCTACCCCACCCCCACCTTGTACCACATGGCCTTTGAGCAGACCCAAGGGAGCCTATAGCTCCTCCAGAGTGAGGGCATGTCCTCCAAGAGCCCAAGATCTCAGTCTAGTGGCTCTGAGGTGCCCAGAGTCATCTTGGAGCCTAGGTCTTGGGCCTCTGCTCCTGGATCTCCCTTCTAGCTGAGACTTTCTCTTTAAATGAGTACCCCTAAAAGCAGTCAGTCACCTGGTTCCTGGCCTGCAGACCTGTCTGCTTGTGGGTTCTGGCCTTGCCTTTACTGCATGCCTCCTTGGGCTCTGAGGATGTTAGTGGACTCTGGACCCCTCCCCACTTTAGTCTTTTTGGAAGCAGCAGGCTCGGGCTTAGATCTCGGTGCTGGCTGTGGACAGGGAATTCCTGGCTACTCATGTCCCCTTTAATGAAGTGGCTAATGGGGTGATTAGTGAAGCTGGGCAGGCAGGGGCAGTAGTGAGGGCTTCAGGCTTCTATCCTTGGGGGTTTATATGGTCCCATCTTGAACCCTGGGGACACAATAGTGTCAGATTGAGAGCTGTACCACCCCCCAAGGATACTATTGAGAGAACTAGGAGGACATTTGGGAGATGGGCACATTGGAGCTGCAACAATTGATAGAAGCAGAATTTGGGGTTTGCATCTGGTGTCTGGAGATTAGGCCTTTGGGGGCAGATTATACCCCAGAGTATAATTACACTAGCTTTCATGTTCATCGTCCTGTGGGTTCCCACCATTCTCTGCTGCTGATCCTCTTCCTGTTCTGCTTGGGTTCCTTTCTTGAAGCAGAGCACATATCCTCTTCCCCTGAGATTAGGTGAGTAAAAGACTCCTTCAGAGGTGATGTATAGGTTCTCCTGGGTCAGACAGGCACCAGTCTCTTCTTGAGAACCTGCACTCAGAGGCAGACATGGTGGGAGGGTTGGGGCTCGCCTCTTCTTTCCTATGAGTCCATGGGGGAAACCCACCATGGCCTCAGAAGCCTCTTCATTGTTTACAGGACCACACTATATCCCTTCTCTGGTCCCTAAACTCCCTCAGCTACACGTATCAATCTGGAGACTCTCCTTTCCTTGGGCCCTGTAGGGGACAGCAGAGGCTGCTGAGGCCTTCTACCCTCTACATGGCTCCCTGGAGCTGGAGGCTCTGGCGGACCTCCCAGCAGAGAGCTCAGTCCCCTCTCTGAGAAGACCAGTTAAGGCCCAGCTTTACTGTCCCCCACCACTGTGTTGGCTACTGGCACCCCCTCTTGGAAAATATAGAGGCAAAGGGCACTCCGTCATTTTTGGCGTCTGGTCATGCACACATCTCCCTCCCCCAGATTCTAAAAACAATTACGCTGGATGTACAGTGGAGGGGGAGGACAAAGACACTCTTCATATCCCGACGGGAAAAGTTGGAGGTGGATGGTGAACCTGCTTCCTGCTTCAAAGGAAGGCTGAAGTTCTGTTGTGTGACCTCACAGGAGACACCACATTCCCGGGTCGTCCGATGTTTTCTCTCACTGTCCAAGGTCTGCATTTTCTTCCCAGGCATTTACCTGTCCTCCAAGGCAGGGACAGTGGAGGCCTGCAAAGGTGTGGCCTTTCCCACAAGCCCAGGAAAGGCAAAATTATCTGTGGAGGGGGACAGGGCACTGAGCTGGCACATAGATCTGTGGTGGGGGTGCCTTATGTGTGGGAGACTGTGGACAACAGCCGTGGGAGCAGCTGAAGCAGCCAGCGGCAGGCACACAGGGCCTTTGGGCAGAGTCTGCATCTTGCAGTAGGCAAGAGGCAGAGCAGTGGGACATCTCACATGGACCCTGCTGGATGTCATTATGAAATCTCAGGGAAGGTTCTTTGGACCACAGTCCCTCCAGAAGGAGTTAAGAGCTCCTATTGGGGAGCACCTCCTACCAAAGTCCCCTACTGTTGGCAACTCTGATCACCATGGGGAGGATAGGCCCTGCTGAACTAGGGAAAGAGAGTCAGTCACCTTGGTGGCTTATCCCTGTCCCTCCTTTGGGATCCTCTGTGAGAAGTGAGAGAGAAGTCAAGACCTGCTCAGGCCTCCAGCTGGAGACTAGGACAAAGCTGAATGACTCCTGAGATCATAAAGGCCATCTCACAGAGAGCTCAGAGTGGGTAGGGTAAGGGCTGTGTCTGTACCTCAAGGAGGTGACCATCACCTTGCAGCCTGGGCTTCCAAGGGGCCTCAATGCATTGTAAGGATAGCATGCAGGGCCCACAGACTTGGGCCCAGAATAAGGCAGAGATATACAACTTGGCCCCTGATGTCCTCAGCTGGGGCAGAGACCCCTGTGCTGTTTGCACCACTTCCCGTGCCAGCTGCCTCAAATTCAGCTGGGGCTCTGAGGTCTACCTTTCAGACCCTGGCTGCTGTATATTGAGGTGCAAAAATCCCTAAAGTACATCTGTCTTAGTCAGAGTTTCTATTCCTGCACAAAACATCATGACCAAGAAGCAAGTTGGGGAGGAAAGGGTTTATTGAGCTTACACTTTCCACGTTGCTGTTCATCACCAAAGGAAGTCAGGACTGGAGCTCAAGCAGGTCAGGAAGCAGGAGCTGATGCAGAGGCCATGGAGGGATGTTACTTACTGGCTTGCTTCCCCTGGCATGCTTAGCCTGCTTTCTTACAGAACCCAAGACTATCAGCCCAGGGATGGTACCACCTACAATGGGCCCTCCCTCCCTCCTTGATCACTAATGGAGAAAATGCCTTACATCTGGATCTCATGGAGGCATTTCCTCAAGGGAGGCTCCTGTCTCTGTGATAACTCCAGCTTGTGTCAAGTTGACACACAAAACCAGCCAGTACAACATTTTAGGAGTAGGAACAAGGAGACAGGGTGTCTGAAGATGACCTGGGGGGTGTGGGCTGGGAGGTGGGCCCCAGCTCTTGCTCCCCTCTCTCCCAGAGCAGCAGTGGTCACTGACAGCTTCCTGTCTTTCCTCATGTCCTGGGAGTCCAACTAGGCCATGCTGGATTCTTCTCTGCTCAACAGTAAGTTATCTTGGCCAGGGCCCATTCCTGTCTGGTAGCAGCCTCAGTTTCTGGTAGGCTCTGTGTGCTGCTGCAAGCCATGTTCTTTTAAGTGAATTGTTTTGTAAGAATGATTATTCCTTGCAACAGGATGTACCTAACTCTAAAAGGAAAACCCTTGGGTAAGTTAAATTTAAAAAGCTACAGGGTCCCGAACTTGACTTACCAGGCTTGGGGTGGTGTCCCTGGTGTGATGCACTAAAACCCAGCTGCCTGCCTGTTTGGAAAAGCCTGCTCCTTAATTTGACTTCAGTTGGGCTCTGAGTCAATGCAACCCAAGGACTTGAGTGTTGGCGACATCTTAAAGCCACATTCAGTTTAATTCAATCTCACAGTTGGGGAACAGGTTCAGCAAGATGCCTAATCCAGGTGCTCTTCAGTGGTAACTACACATTGGGGACTGTGCCTCCAGCAAGGGCTGTGCTTTCTGACCTCACTCTTGCCCAGGGAATAAGCTTGAGAGGTGGTATTTGAGAGCAATGTTACATTATGAAAGGGTTGGGCCATCTTATGGTTTCCACTGCTGTTAGGAGACACCATGACCAAGGCAACTCTTATAAAGGACGACATTTAATTGGGACTGGCTTACAGGTTCAGAGGTTCAGTCCATTATCATCATGGTGGGAAACATGTCAGCATTCAGGCAGGCATGATGGTGCTGGAGGATCTGAGAGTTCTACATCTTGTTCCAAAGGCAAACAGGAGAAGACTGGCTCCCATGTAGCTAGGAGGAGGGTCTCAAAGCCCACCCATGATACACTTCCTTCAACAAAGCCATACCTACTCCAACAAGGTCACATCTAATAGTGCCACTCCCTAGGCCAAGCATATTCAAACCACCACAGACCCTGTCTTAGGTAGGGTTTTCTGTTGCTGGGATGAAATCTGACCATAAAGCAAATTGGGGAGGAAAAAGTTTGTTCGACTTACACTTCCACAGCATTGTTCATCACTGAAGGAAATCAGGACAGGAACTTACACAGGGCAAGATCCTGGAGGCAGGAGCTGATGCAGAAGCCATGGAGGGGTGCTGCTTACTGGCTTGCTTCTCCTGGCTTGCTCAGTCTGCTTACTTTTAAAAATAGAACCCAGGACTATCCAGAGGATGGAAATACCCAGAATGGACTGGGCCCTCCCCTATTAGTCATTAATTAAGAAAACGCCTTCCAGGGTTTCCTACAACCCGATCTTATGGGGGCATTTTCTCAATTGAGGTTTCTTCCTTTCAGATAACTCCAGTCTGTGTGTCAATCTGACATAGACTAGCCAGCACAGGCCCATAGCAATCTGATACAATAAGTAGGATGAGGAGGATTGAACACTGGAGAGGTTACAAGTGGGAGCACTGGTACCCTCTGCGGTGGTGGCCCCTAGATTCTGGGTTTCCACTCTACCTGGGAAAGTGAGGCGGATGCTTGGACATCTCTAGCACTTTCAGAACCTTCAAGTGGGTCAGTTGAACAGGGCCAAGGGAAACTGCCACGGACCTTCAGTCTAAAGTGGGGTGCAGAGCTGACAGGAGCAGGCTGATGTGACTGCTACTTCCTGTTACCGGGAACTCTGTTTCCAGATGCTAGCTGCATCCCAGGAACGACATGGCAAACAGAGCAGAGAGTTGAAATCATCAAGACCTTCTGACAGTCACTCTGTGCCTCCCTCCCTCCCTCCCTTCTTTCCTCCCTCCCTCCTTTCCTCCCTCCCTCCCTTCCTCCCCCCCCCCTTTCTCTCTCTCTCTC
>JADRCH010000202.1:0-71696 GCA_019843965.1 Rhynchomys soricoides | reverse complement strand
TCTCTCCCTCTCTCCCTCTCTCCCTCTCTTCCTTCCTTTCTGGTTTTGTTTTTTTGAGACAGGGGTCTCTACATAGGCCCGGAACCCACTAAGTAGACTAGGCTGACCTTGAACTCATAGAGACCCATCTGCCTCTGCCTCCTGAGTGCTGGGACTAAATTCAAGTTATGCACCACCACACCCACTCACCTTGAGCTTCTCTGTTGCCAGGTAGTGTGGTGAGTTGGAGGGAAGTAGCCTAGAGAGCTTGTGCCTCTGGCCATGGTGCTGACTGTCAAAACCTTGGGGATGCAAGCTGATTGGGATCACGTCCTGTCTACCCTTAACCTGGAGGACCAAAGTACTTGGGAGGGATCCTGGAAACTGTGGATGCATTTATTCATCCTGTGTGTATGGCACACAGCTAAAGGAGCTAGAGATCAGAACGAGGCCACCACTCTCTCATTCCCACCCCATCCATTTCTCCTACACACGGATGCTGTGGGCAATCAGAAAGCACAGAGCCAAGCAGTGAGAGCCTGGACTCTGTCCCAAACTCCCCAAGAGATGTAAGCATCTTTTTGTCCACACTGCTTGATTTCTCTGACAGATGGCAGCAGGCTCCAAGCAAGGCTGCTAACAGCAAGCACAGCCAGGTTTGATATCTGATATTTTGTTTCTTGGAAAGATATGAAGAAATATCACCTTAGTCAGAGCACTGCTGACAGACCACAGAAATGATTTCACCCAAATGTACCTGAGTGAATCAGTGGGTTTAGGGGGTTATTTACAGGAGCATAAGTAACTCAGAGGCAGGTGTGTCTCCCCAAGACCCACTCATGAAAGCTGAATCTTTTTTAAAATTTTATGTATATGAGTACACTGTAGCTATCTTCAGACACACCAGAAGAGGGCATCAGATCCATTACAGATGGTTGTGAACCGCCATGTGGTTGCTGGGAATTGAACTCAGGACCTCTGGAAGAGCAGTCGGTGCTCTTAACCGCAGGGCGGTCTCTCAAGCCTCAAAGCTGTATCTTTTGAGCTCTCAGCCTGACCAGCAGCCAGCTCAGCTGGTTGGAGACTCTCCTTTCCCAGGCAACTGTTTCTATTTTAAATACTTGGGGGAGGGGGGTTAGGGAGTGTGGTTCTGGTGACTTTCAAGAGGATCCTGAGACTTGTATGCTTTGTTTATTTCTTGTATCCTTCCTGCCAAATCCATGCTTTGGTCTGCTAGAGGGGAAGTGCAGCCACAGCCTTGATCCTAACTGCAGACCTTGGTTGGTCAGGTGTTCCCTATTTTATCAGTTCCTTATCAGTTGAAATTTTCAGGCTCTGAGCTGCTAGTGACCACTGTCAATTTTAGGTTTCCATCAACGGAGCAGATCTTTACTGTCTGTTCAGCAGTTGGAGCTGTCCTTTTGAACACAGAACCTCTGCCAAGAGACTCCAAAGCAGCAAGCACATCTCATTCAACCTCAGATGGAGCCTTTTCTGTTTCTACATGTACTCACTGGAGTTTTGCTAAAGTAAAATTACGTCTTGTTATCTTTTCTACATAACTTCACTTCCAGCTTGAATATGCCATGATCTGGCTGGAGTCCACAGTTAGTTGGAGGCATCTAGTGGTAGGGAAGGTCAGGGGTATTCCTGAATACTTCTGATCATTACTATCTGGGAAGAGAATCTTCTGATGAGGATCCTGGGCAAGGAAGAAGACTGAGCACTCAGAAAACTGCCCTGCCACCTGCTGGCCTGCTGGGACCTGGCCTATTTGCTAACATTCCCTGAGGATGGAAGGATTATACAGACCTATACCCTTGCAGGTGGACTCAGCCAGGACTCTGGTGCCCAGGCATAGCCATATAGCAAAACCAAGATCGGTTCGGTAGGTTGGCGAAAGTGCTAAGCCATTCTCTCTCTGTTTCTTTAGTGCCTTGCTCTAACCCCCAAGACCATGCCTTCCGGGGCACTTTATGCCAGGTGACCCAAGAGACCTTTTCTACAATTCTTTTTTAGTTCCATGTGAAATGTGGGCTGTCTCAGGCTCTACCATCTCTGCTGGGCTATGTTTCATCTGTTGTCAGCTCAGCCTGTCCAAATCACCAGCTTGGCATACCTCCATTCCTCATCATAGTGCCTTGTCTGTCTGCCAGGCTCCTAGCTACTACCCACAGCAGGGATGATCCCCAGCTTACCAGAGTAGAAATGGAATTTACTGGAAAGTTAGCAAGCGGCTGTGGCTTCTCCAGGGAAGGCAGGATGATGGGCAGCCCTTAATCTTAATGATCCTTACAGATTTAGGTGCTGCACCTGGATGCTCAGATGAAGTCTGCTGCCACCCTGCTCACTGCCATGACCGCTGCCTTCAATTCTGCAACACAGGTGTACTGACACTCCTAGCAAGGGAGGCTGCAACTATGTGTCACTGGACACCTTCTCCCCTGGCACCTGTGATGAGTTCATGGTGGGCACCCACCCACAACATATTACTCTTCTGGATTGTTGTTGTGTGTGCCACGGATTGAGCAGCCTAAGTGACTGGCACGTTATTCTGAATTCCTGGAGTTGGCGATCTAAGATAAAGGTGTTAGCCAGGTTGTGTAGATGCAATCTTTTTCCTATGTCCTCATCACACCTCCTGTGTGTGTCTGCCTAGGTGTCTGTCCATTCGTTCTGATCTCTTCTTATTGGATTAAGACCTAACCCATGTCTTTAAAGGGTCTGTTTCTGAACACAGCTGCACTGAAGCTCGGGGATCAGGACTTCAGGATATGACTTTCAGAATACAATTCTGTGACTGCCTCTGTTTGACAGTCACAGTAAAGTCAGAGGTTACGATCGAATGCAGTGTTAGGGTTAAAATGGTGATGTTGGGAATGGAGACGCCTGTAGCTGAGCGTGAGATAGAGAACTAAGAAGACATAATAGGAACCAGGGGGCTCTGGCCAGTGTTACTGGCTCCATGGAAGCTCCTTCCCTTGAGGAGTGCTCGAGAGGCACCCCTGGATTCTAATGCAGCTGACTGTAACAAACTAAACTGTGAGTAAGGTTGCCTTCTAAAATGATGCCACCTATTTCAATAAGGAGACCATCCCTGAGGACCCTGTAGACAAGGAGCTGGCTATGGGTAATCAACAATGACTGTAGCTACATTTTGGTAGCTGTGTGCTAGGGTTAAGTCCATGGTAAAGCTACAAGATGGTCATGTAAACATGGGAACAAAGCTTAGTTTAATGACATTAGCAGACCCTTGGCTGGGCATGGTGCCACATGCCTTTAATCCCAGCACTTGGGGGGTGGGGGGTGGGGTAGAAGCAGACAGATCTCTGTGAGTTAGAGGCCAGTCTGGTCTACAGAGGACTAACCAGCAATACCCACAAGGTGGACACATTGGCAACACCAGCCCAGACTAATGGTATCAGACAGACAAAGTCACTAGTTAACAAGGCAAGTTAAAGATGAACATGAGTCTTCACAATGTGGCTACTCTCCTGAGTGTTGTCTACCTGGTTGGGCCAGGAATACAGGCGTGGAGCTTTTTCTATTGTTCAGAGAGTTGGCCAGTCTTAATAGAAGTCTCCTCAGCCTTTGTTCAGTGATGGGGTAGACTTATACAAAGCTCCAGACAAGCAGCTCTGCGAGTTTCCTCTTCTCTTGGGCCCCTCTGGAGCTTTGCTTGCTTTTCAGAGCATATTAGAAAAGAAGCCTGGCATTCATTAGCTGTGCGTTTGGCTTGGGAAATTAAAGAGCAATGTCATCCAAAGCAGGAGAAAAGACAGAGATGAAGACAGCTGCAGAATTTAACAGAGTGGGAGGCAGCTCTGTGTGTGGAGAGTCGGAGGCTGGTTTCTTGTGGTAGGCAGGGCCCCTGGTTGGAGAGCTAGGAGCTCAGGACTTGGGAGAGTCCTGGTATGTTGACCAGCTGGGCACCAGAGACCTGGCATCTTCCCATTTCTCTGCTTACATCTGGTCATGTTGGCTCCATCTGGAATAGAGGGGTTTTTTGTGTGTGTGTATGTGTGTGGGGGGTGGCTGCCAAGGATAAATATGCTTCTTTGTGTGTGTTCTGGGGGGAGGGGCACATACTTTCCAAAGATTCCAGAGGATTCTACATGAGGGCTCCTCATACTTCAGTGGGTCAATAGAATCAGGAATCCATTGAACCCCCAGCTGAGGCCAGAGAGGTGCCTGGTAATGATCCCAGTCAGACCCCTCCCTCTGCCAGTGCTGGGACTCCGTAGTTCACCAAGAAGGTCACACAAGTTTGCTGTTCACTAGATATGGTTATGGCTCAATTATTAAGCCTAGATTTCAATCAGCTCCTTCTATGCTAGGTGGCAAACTTCACCTCAGGAAATTCCCAGGGTTCTTGTTCATCTCTTAGAAGCTAAGGTGGCATGAGGCATCAGGAGGCTTTTCAAGTTCTGAGGAGGTACTGACACATTAGCTCAAGTTCCAGGGAGGTCAAGTAGCTCTGTCTACTTGTCTCCTGAGATTCCAGCCACTAGATCCTCTGCCTGGGGAAAGGCTGTAGTTGAACTAGATGGTAGAGCTGGTGAAGTTGCCTGAGTAGAGACAAGGAACCTGCAGTAGCTAGGGAGTGGATAGACTCGGCACTTCCAGCACAGCCAAGTATAACTCCCTCACATGTCACTCCCCAGTAAAGATCTAGGATCCAGCAACTCTCTCTTTCTTGGAGCTTAAGGAAAGGAGCCCTGCTCTGAATCTGTGGCTCCAAGATAGGGACAGCTACCTTTAGCCTTGGGGTCCACTTTCTCAGTCTGGAGAGTTGAGGCCTAGGTAGTTTCTCCTTCCCCTGGTGCAGGGAACAGGGCTTGCTCTGGCAGAAAAATGACTGCCCTTTTACAGACACAAAGAGAGAAGGTGGGCATGGTCCAAGCTGCATCTGGGGCAGGAGGTTTTCTTCAGTATGTTGATCTGGTCCCATTGTTTGGGAAACTGTTGGGAGCTCTCTAAGGCTTGAAGGTGGTTTAAGCTTTGCTCTCCAATTCTAGACCCTCTAGGGACAGCCCACATGTGCTGTGCATAAGTACTTTAGGCTTGGGCCTGCCTGGGTGTCAGCTTAGTAGGAACACCTCCTGTTCCCTGGGGAGTTCTTGGTGCCCTCCTCTACTGGTCATCTTATGCCAAGCCCCAGCATAAGGAGACACAGAGTCTCAGAGTGTGTGGCCAGTGAGAGATAGGGTACTGCCAGCCCTTGATGTAGCTACATGAAGGCTTGCATAGGCCCGTCAACACCAGCTAGGGTTCTCCTAGGGCATCCCTGTCTGTTCAGCATCCCCATCTTCTTGTTGGAGGCAACTTGATGCCTAGTACGGCATCTCAGCTGGTGGCATTATGTCTAGGAAATTTCTCCTGGACATTGAGTGTGGAATTCAGACTGAGCCTTGTCCTGGGCTACTCCATATGGTGTAAAGAGTGGTTTTTATTAGGCTGTGCCTTCCCCTGAGAGATCAACTTGGACCCCAAAGCTTGACTTCTGGGTCTCCAGTGTGGTTTATTATCCAATCCCTGCAGAGCTTCCCTTTGCATCTAGTCTCTACCAGCTTTCTGCCCACCTCTGCTAGCCTCCTGTTGGGTCTCTTTAGAACATACTAAATTCTTTTACAGCCTCATTAATCCTTTATGACCATCTTGTAACTGATATTCACACATGTATGGAGGTATATTCGCTGTATGTTGTGGAATGTGTGGCCTGACAATAATTAGTAGTAATTACAACTGAACCAAAGGAACCTGTGTTAGTGTCAACCAGCTACCAAGGGAAATCAAGACAATTTGATAAGTTGAAGTCAATGAAACATGACTCAGCAGAAGACCTGAGTTTGGTTCCTAGCACCCATATGAGGCAGCTCACAACTGTGTGTAACTTTAGTTCCAGGGGATCTTCTGATGTGCACTTCTGGCCTATGAGGGCTCCTGCAGCCACATAGTACACATAAACTCATGCAGACACATGCATGCAGATATGCACATTCTCTCTCTCTCTTTCTGTCTCTCTCTCTCTGAGAGTGTGCACACCCATGCATTCCAGGGCACAAAAGCACACACACAATAAACAAACAAACAAACAAACAAATAAACGACTAAAAAAACTGACATAACTTGTGGCTTTGTTGTTATTCAATGTATTCTGACACAAACATGGTCAGATACAGTTCATAGAAATGAAGCAAAGATGAACACACACCTCAGAGGAGTTTAATTCTCCACAGCCTGAAGGAGGAGAATGAGCCCAGCGGTCCAAGATGGAGCTCCCCAAGGAAAGACAGAGGGGGCATGACAGCCGTTCTGAAGGGAAGAACTGTGGGTCTCCCTTTTCCCTGGAGTTGTTGGTCATCAGCTCAGGGGGATGAAGGGAGCAGAGCCAATGAACAGAGCTTCAGATGGCCTGTGAGCATAATTAGTAATAGTGACACACCAGGACAAGCTTTGGAGAGACAGATGAAGTTTAGTTGGGATGAATCAAGACTTATATAGTTTTGGGGAAGGGGACAAAGGGTGGGCAAAGGTCATTGGCTGAAGGCTAAGGTACTGAGATACCTCATTAGCATGAGGAGGCATTCCAGGAATCTTAGGAGTTAGCTCATCAGGTTCTTCTCATTGGAGAAAGGCAGCTGAACCTTTAATCTAACCAAGGCTACCTGGCATTCCGAAGGTATAAAGGGTGGGGTCTGGGATCCTCCCAGTTAAGAAGAGGAAGCTGACAAAGGAAGTCTGCTGTTTTGCATTGAGCTCAGGGCTTTCTAGTAATGTCAGACCTCAACCTCAGCAGCAGGGCTTTCTGGACAAAGAGCCTCAGCTCTCTTCAGTTCCCAGCACACAAGGAGAGTTAGTGTTAAACATTAGGCAGCATGACAGGCCCTAAAAGACAGACAAACCCTCCAGTTCCCTCACTCCCTTTAGATACAGGAAACAAAAGAGCGTTTCTTCCTTTTCTAGATTTCCAAGGGGAAGGGTGCTCTACACCATATGACCCAGTCTGTGTGCTGTTAGCTGGGAAGGCAATGATAGAAGACTAGCTATAACTCAAGGCTGTCTTGGTTCTGAGAAGTGAGGAGGAGGCATACCCTGAGAGCTGTAAGGTCACTCACACTAGCTTATCCGCTCTGCAGAGGGGTGACAGCTGAAGGGTCTGTGATATAACATGTCTATCTGTGTTTCTGATAATGTTTTCCTGACACTGAGCTCCCAGGTCTTTCTAGGCAGTACCAAGCACTCGGATGTGTGGAACTGGCTGGAAAGGCAGAAGGGGCCCAAGAATGTAAGTATAAAGCCCCAAGCATGAAGCAGGAGTTTTGGGATGGAGAGCCAGGCAACTTGGAAAGAAAGTGTAGGCTTAGCTCTAGGCTAAGGCCACCCAGGCTTCCAACTCCTAGGCTCCCAAGGAGCTAGAAGAAATGAGCAGGAGGAGAGCAGCCTCTGGCAGCAAGCCAGCCAGCATTGCTCACAGCAAAGGAGATGCAGACCACCTGTCCTAGTACATCAGCAAAAGCACTAAGAAGCCACCAAGGGGGTGGAGCCTTTCTGACAGCATCCCCTGACCCCACTGCAGAAAACCCTGCCTTGCAGATAAAAGGGTCCATTGCCCTGAGGTGTAGGAGGGCAGACTGGGAAGCTATGAACCCTGTTCTACCAAGAACAATAAGGGGATGACAGCAGGGGTGAAAGAGGTAAGAAGGGGGACAGATAAAGAGTGATAAAAGACAAAAACAGTGGGGGCTGGAGAAATGGCTCAGCGATTAAGAGCACTGACTGCTCTTCCGGAGGTCCTGAGTTCAAATCCCAGCAACCACATGGTGGCTCACAACCATCTGCAATGAGATCTGATGCCCTCTTCTGGTGTGTCTGAAGATAGCTACAGTGTACTGACAAATAATAAATAAATCAACCTTTGGGCCGGAGTGAGTGGGGCTGAAGTAAGAAGGAAAAAAAAAAAAAGACAAAAGTGTGTGTATGTGTGTGTGTGTGTGTGTGTGTGTGCGCGTGCGCGCGTGTATGTGCATGTGTAACTTATATGGTTAGTTAAGGTTATTAAGGTTACTTTCCCTGAACACTAAGAAGCTCCAGGATATCTAGTTGGGTAAATATTAAAAATAATAATAATAATAATAATAATAATAATAATAATAATAATAATAAATCATTAATGGACAGTTACCAGAAAGCACCATGTATGTGTCTCCTAACTCCATCAAATTCAAATACCACTAACTTGCACCACGTAAACATCTTCTCCTGACAGCTCTGGGTGATCAGCAAATGCACTTTGAGTTCAGGGGACTCACAGCCTCCGGGGGAGAGACTCCTGTCAGTGGTCCACTTAAGGAACCCACTCTAAAGGTTACACATGCACACACTGGCTAAGGTAGGGAGCTTTCCAAGGGCCACTGCTACATGGCTGGCTGGATGCACTGGTCCATGACCCCTCCCCCAGGGTCACTTGACCCAAGATATTGGTTCTTCCTCAGGATGTGCTGACACATAGAAATGCTAGTGTGCCGCTGGTGGCTATGCTTGGTGTAAGGAAGAGAATGCCAACACAAGCCACCCATTCTCAGGTTGGCAAAAAAGAGACGAGACACATATCCCAAGGGAAAGGGAGACCCCAGGAG
Source organism: Rhynchomys soricoides (assembly GCA_019843965.1). Taxonomy (NCBI): domain Eukaryota; kingdom Metazoa; phylum Chordata; class Mammalia; order Rodentia; family Muridae; genus Rhynchomys; species Rhynchomys soricoides. The sequence continues at coordinate 63,078 of JADRCH010000202.1, read as the reverse complement.
AGGAGACAAAGATGGAGCAGTAGGGGTGGAGCCACAGGGTGTGCTTCCACCAATTCACGTTGCCCTGGACTTCTGGCTTTATAATAATATGGATATTTTTGCACATGGTATCCCTTGAGTTGGGCAGAGTGGTGCACAGCACAATCTCAGTTCTCAGGAGGTGATCCGGAGACAAGGAATCCGGAGTTCTGAGTTAGCCTGAGCTGCATGAGACCTTGTTTCAGCTTGCATGTGCACACAGGTGTGCACATACGGGTGCGCGCGCACACACACACATACATCTCTCAAAAACAGCAGCAGCAAAACCTTAGAAATAGAAAGCAAACAAAATTACCTCCCCCAGCTGTGTGTCAAGTTGGTGGGAACTTTACAGAAAGGATAAAATAGAAAGAAGCAGTGGCCTCAGAATGTCGCTCTCTGAAGGTCCAGCTGGTGTGACACTGTGTGAACAAAACTGGCACAGTGTCTGTCCCGGGCACTGCAGCTCTGGGTGGGACAGGAGACACTCGGGAAGTGGCCTTGCATCTTCCCACACAGTCGACGGGCAGGTGGGGGCTGTGGGAAGCCTTTGCGGGCCCTGCTTGTGGGTGGGGGAGAGGGCCATTTCTGGGAAATGCACAGCAGATGTCTCCATGCCTGGAGCACTGCAGTTGTCGCAGGGTGCCACAGACGGGCTAGCTGGAGTGCAGCTGGGGTTCCTGCCAGGACTGGGTCTCGGCCGCTTGGGGCACCGGGCTAACTGCTTAGGCTTGGGTGAATGGGTACCAACTGGGAGCGCTGGGAAGCCCTTGGCGAGAGATTAGACTCGGCTCCTTAATTGAGGGCTGGATCCCTTGATTCCCACTGCCGGTCCAGATGAAGAGACAGTCCATAATTCTAAGACGTTTATTTTCATCATGTGGAGAGTGGTGTGGATGGAATTGTACCCCTGCCCATCTGGGAGAGCCAGATATAGTAACTGGGAAGGGGCGTGGCTAAGCCTCTAGGTGTCTCATTAACATGGGAATGGCTTGGGGATGTGTGGCCACACCTCTACCTGAGGAGGGGTGGTATGTGACCATGACCAGAGCCAAAAGCCTCCCGGGAGCATTGGCATAATGTTTCTGGTCCCTTGCGGATTCCTCTGGGTCTCCCAGAATTTTAAGCCTGTGCTCAGCCCGGTGCCAGACTGCCTGTCACAGATCACTGCCCCACATGACACCATCAGGACAGGATGGCCTGCAAAGAGTGCTAGAATCAAGCCTCAGCCTTCTTGTTTGTAATAACAGCAATGTGATATTGACGCATCACAAAGCAAGCAAACATGTGAATGTTAAGAACGATGCCTTCCTCCTAGCATTTAGAGGAAAGAGACTCGGGTTAAAAAGATGATGAATAAAAACGTTGAAACCTTGAATTTGAAGGGATGGCAAATGAGTGTTTCTGGGAATGGTTTGTTCCTGTTTGGTCATTTCTCCTTTTGGGAGATGGTGCCTGTTTCATGACATTCCCAGCCTATATGGTTGGTTGTGGTTTGCCCTCCAAAGGTTCAGTTTTGTCCTAGTTTGGTGGTTTAAGGGGTGGGACTTTTAAGAGATGGTGTCTGCCTGCCTTGCTTCCTCTCACTATGCAACCTCCACATGGGCACAACACAGAACAGTGTGTGTGTGTGTGTGTGTGTGTGTGTGTGTGTGTGTGTGTTTAGGCACACACTTGCCACATGTATGTGGAGATCAAGATTCTGTACTTGCTTTCCACCTTGTTTGAAATAGGGTCTCTGCTCACTACCACACAAGCCAGGATTATGTGCTCCCAGGGATCTCCCTGTGTCCACCTCCCAGTTCCTATAGGGACACTGAGATTACAGCACTACTGTGCCCAGCTGAATTTGAGCTCTGGGGACCCAAACTCAGATCCTCACTCTTATGTGACAAATACTACCCACTGAGCCATCTCCCTAGCCCTGTCTTTTCTAGGTATGTGACTCAGTATCAGGGTATGTGGCACCAAGCACCCCAGTGTGGGTTTTAGATGCTCTCAAAGAGGCAAGAATTTCAGGAAAACATAAGACTCCAGGGCAGGAAGCAGAGTGAGCCATGGGGGAGTTCACAGAATTGATTAATACCACAGAAAGTGTGTCAGCACTGCACACACACATGTATTTGTAGTATAGAACACATACACACAAGCACCCCCACCCAACACACACACAATGCAAACCCAGCAGTTGCTTAGAACGTCACCTGACTTCAGATCTGACAACCCACACCCAAGTATTGACCAGAAAACGTGGGAAGTTCATATCCACACCTATGGCCAGCACCTAACAGCCTACTCTTGGATATTCGTCTGAGAATATTCCTCAGCATGGAAAAGGGCAAATTAATAGCCTATAATGACACATGACAAGAAATAACACAAAAGAACATACCATGTGTGTTGGTTAGGTTTTCTTTCTTTCTTTCCTTCCTTCTTTCTTTCTTCCTTCCTTCCTTCCTTCCTTCTTTCCTTCCTTCCTTCCTTCCTTTCTTTTGTTTTTTCTAACTCAACAAACAAGCCAGGGCAACCTGGGAAGAACGAATCTCAACTGAGAGAATGCCTCCATCAAATTTGCCTGTAAGTGTGTTTTTTGGGACATTTTCTTTGATGTGGGAGGGCCCAGCCCACTTGGGATATTATACTTGAGGCAGATTATCCTGGTTTGTGAAAGAAAGTAGGCTGAGCAAGTCATGGGAGTAAGCCAGTAAGCATTATGGCTCCATAGCCTCTATTCGGTTCTTGCCTCCTCTTTCCTGCCTCTAGTTCCTGCCCTGGCTTCCCTCCATGTTGAACTGTGACCTAGAAGTTATAAGCTGAAACAAACCCTTTCCTCCCCAAGTTGGTTTTGGTCAGTGTTTTACCACAGCAAAAGAAAGAGAACTAAGACACCATGGATTTCCATTCTGGCCAGGGCCAGAGAGGATGGTAACTTAGATATAGCTGTTTCAGATTCCTAATGGTTGCCTTGGGGAAGAAAGAGAACTGTGAGTGGGAAGGAGCGGATTGGTGTGTGTGTGTGTGTGTGTGTGTGTGTGTATGTGTGTGTGCATGTGATATGTATGTGTGCATGTGTGTGTGATGTGCATGTGATATGTATGTGTATGTGTGCATGTGTGTATGATGTGTATGTGTGTGGTGTGTGTGTGCATGTAGTATGTGTGTATCTGTCTGTGGTGTGTGTGTGTGTTTGTAGAGTATTTGTGGTGTGTGTGTCTGTGGTGTATATAATATATAATATATATATGTATGTATGTGTGTATGTGTGTGTGGTGTGTGCATATATATATAGTGTGTGTGCGTGTGTGCTTATGTGTATGCATGAGGTATGTGCGTCTGATCTGTGTGTTTGTGTGCATGTTGTGTCTGTGTGTATGTGGTGTGTTTATGTGTGTGTGTCTGTGTGATGACAGTGTCTGATTTGGAGAGGGCTTTGGGTGTCATGCAGTTGATAGAACTTGCTGCAGAATGCTTAACCTGGGGCTCATCCATTTCACTGAGCAATATATATATATATATATATATTTACCTCTGATACAACAAAGTACTGTTGAATAGCCAATGGCATTCATGCTAATGTCTCAGGGGGACTATGCAGATATCTACAGCTCCTTTTGAAGCCTGTCAAGAAGGCAAGATGGGAGGGAGGATCGGAGGGACGGGGAGACACTTGGCAGGCAAACAGAGCATGTGTTGCTGAGCATGTGGGTGCTGCTTATTCAAGTCTTCCAACTCTTTCTGGGCACTAAATCTTCCATAATGAAACCCTTATGTTGGAGGACAGACAGTTCAACCTGAAGAGGTTCCACTAGCCATGGGCACACTTGAAATCCTAGCACAGTGGAGGTGGAAAAGGAGGATGCCTGCAGCCCACTGCCTACTTGGCCAGCCTGCTTGGTGAGCTGGAGAGGCAGCATGGCAACTTGGAGCAGCCAGTGTGAGAGGTCACCTCATGTTAGGTGCTTAACCCACCAGAGGCAATCAAATTTCATCTTCTCTACTGCTGGAAGGTACAGCGTAGGTTGTGACATTCTGGACTGAAGCCAGGGTCTTGTGAAGGAAGGGTGATACTACTGAGCTGCATTGAGGCTAAAAGGCTTATGGGTTTCTTTGATTTTGAGGTCTCACCCTGTCACCCCCCCCCCCACTGGCCTGGAATTCATTATGTAGCCCAGGATAGCCTGTAACTCAATATGTAGCCCAGGCTGACCTTACCCTATGAGAATCCTCCTGCCTTAGCCTTCCAAGTAGTCAAAGGTGTCAGCAAGGCCACACTCACTGAGGGCCTAGATAATCTTCCCCACCCTTCTAGGCTTAGCTCATGGGTCACATAGCATCCTTACTGTGTGTCTCCTCTTCTGGTTCCTTTTGGGGGATGTCACCAGGAAGTTTTTAGAAATAATGATTTCTTCATGGGTGTGAGCCACTGCAATAATGCCATCTTCTGTGAGTCAAGTGTAGTCTCTGTTGGAGGGATTCTGACAACCCTGGCCAAAGCAGCAAGCCCTGCACCACACTTCAGCTGGCCCCTCACCCCTCATCCCTGTCATTTGCTCTCTTCTCTCTAGCTTGGGACTCCTGGGCCCTAGGCAACTAATGGCCTACAGATCAGGACACTGGCGCTGTCCCTGGTTCTGACATTAGTGCTGAGAGGCAAATCCAATTTCCCAGTCCTTTGTATAAAGAAGAGGTCCGGAATTCTGAAGTTCGTTGAGATAACAGAACTGTTGAGCGCACTTGTTGATTTTGTATGGGATCAGGGTTTGATTCTTAGCACCCACACGGCACCTCACAATCATCTCTAACTCCAGTTTCAGGGAATCTGATGCCCTCTTTTAACCTCTGTGGGCACACATGTAATCCCAGCACAGAGGAGGTGGAGACAAGGATCCCTGAGGCCAACTGGCTACCAGGCCAGCCTATTTGATGAACTCCAGAGTGAGACTTTGTCTCAAAAATCAGTGCACTCTCTCTCTCTGTCTCTGTGTCTCTCTCTCTGGTCTCTGTCTCTCTGTCTCTGTGTGTCTCTGTCTCTTGTCTCTATGTCTCTATCTCTCTATGTCTCTCTCTCACTCAATCACTCCCCCCCACCCTCCACACTTTGGCTGTCTTGGAACTCACTATGCAGACCTAGCTGGCCTGGACCTCATAGAGATCTACCTGCCTCTGCCTCCTGAGTGCTGAGACTAAAAGTGTGTCCCTCCATGTCCAGCTCAAGATGAAGAGTTTCTGATGAACCACACCCAGGTTGACTGATGACCTCCACAAACATGTACACACACACATGCTCCCCAAATGAACATATACACACACAACTGCAGACACCAAAATTAAATAGGTAAAAACAAACCCTGAGCCATGAACACACAATCCTTTGTGTGGTGCTTAGCAGAGTGTTTCAGGCAGGTTCAAGACCCACTGTCCTTGCTAACCCATGGCCCTAGAAACAACAGTATGAGCCAGGTTAGGTCAGTTAAAGCCTATTCCCTGAGGTGGACTGCCCAGGCTAGAGGGGCTGGGTCACATCTTGGCATTTCATTTTTAAAAATCCTTTCTTCTGCTAATCATGGCTACCATTGTTCTTGTCTGCAAAAATCCTGATAGGGAAAACCAACAGACCGCAAGCATCAGGAGGAAGTCAGAGTAGCCTGGAAACCAGGTTGGGAATCTCGTCTCCCTGGCAACCAAGTCCAGCCTGGGGAGAGCAGGTCTCAGGCTCTCCATTTTCTGTGCTCCCGAGGGGCCAGCCTTCCCCTCCTCAAGCACTATTCTTTCTCCATCTTAGCCTCCTCCTGTGTGCTGCCCCCACCCCAGCTCTTGCATAAGCTAGGCCTTACCTACCTGTGTTTTCCCGTGTGGCAGGCAGATTGCCTTCAAATGTAGGGGCTTAAAACAACAAATTCACTTGCTCTTGGTGCCTATAGCAGGAATCCAGGTGCTTTGTATGGGGCTCTGGACTGATTTCAAATCAGGCTGGGGCTTTGGGCCCATCTGAAAGCTTGGCCAAGAAGGGTCCACTCCAAAACTCATTCATGGGGTACTGGCAGGCTCAGCTCTTATCACTAGAGCTACTTCATGATGTGGCAGGTGGCTATACGAGGATTAGGGCCATGGAAGTGCTGAGGGGAAACCAAGACAGAAAGAAGCCACAGTCTTTGTGACTCACTCTTGAAGGCTCTGTCTTTGTAAAAAGCAAGTTCATTTAGTTTGGGGTGAGGGAGATCACAGGCTGAGAATGTCTGAGGGTGGTATTGAGGGGGGGCTAGCCTGAAAGCCCATTTCACCACCTCCCCTAGAGGTTAAGATTTGGAGCCAGACTCATGTCGGGCTCACAAGTACTAAAAAGAAACTTAACAGAGGTTTCCATCCCCAGGGGTGAGCTGGCTGTGGTCAGGAAAGTCCCAATATCACCACGGACCCCTCTCAGCTACACTATGCCTGTGTGGAACTCCAGAGTCAACTGATAAAGGAGGCAGAAGCCAGCCTTTTAACAGTCCCGTCCCTCTGCCTCATGAGGGGTAGCATGAAATAAGAAATAGATGAGCCATATATGGTTAAGGATGGCCATATCTGGATGCTGTCCTGCCTGCCTCAACCCATCCTACGGCCCCTGTGATTTTCTACCATGTACAGCCTGAGCCAGCCCCTGCTCCTCCCCATATCTTCCGTTTCATCTTAGGGAGACCCTGCCCACACTCTTATCCATCTCCCAGGTGTTCTTTTCTGCCATGCACATCACAGCAAAAAGCCACCTTCCTGTTGGTTTGGCTGCCCCAGTCTATCTTCTTCCCCAGCACAGGAGCCCGGGACAGACAGGACAGCAGTCTTCTATGGCTGCCACAGGGAAGCATTGTGCTGGTGTAGGGTGGGAATCAGGTGATGGAAGGTGGTGATGGGGAGACTACAGCTGCTGAGGGCTCGAATACCTCATCCTCAGCAATCCGGTCCCTGCCAGTTGTTTTTTTGTGACCAGAGAAGACCAGAACAGACTACAGAGAACTCTGGTTGACCCTCCATCACCAGTGTCCTGCATTACTCAGGGTTTTCCAGAGAGGAAATGGATGTGAAAGTATGCAGCTATTTTAAGGAAGAGGTTTGTGTGATTGTGTGAATGTCAGTTCTAACCCCTGCAGGAGAGCCAACAGTCAAGAGCCCACAAGCAACCATGCCCAAAGCCAGGACTGGCAGGAGTCCCTCCTGCTCAGGCAGCCCAGGTTTCCCATCTATTTAGACCTTCAGCTGATTAGATGTGGCCCACCCACACTATGGAGTACAGGCATCTGGAACCTAGAAGACAAGGTGTGTGCTACAAAGGGCAGAGCTGGAGAAGTGACTCAAGCCTTTGGGGGAATCCAGAAGATCATGAGTGGATCCCAGACATTGGACGGTTGGAGTTTGATTTTACTTTTGATTGTGACTGTGGCCTGATATTTTTCCCTCTTGAAGAAAGAAGGTATTTTAGTGGAGCCCACAGTTAAGAGACTTTGAATTTTTAAAAGACTTTGATTTTAAGAGATTGGATGTTTAAAGGGGACTGAAATGTTAATATGTAAGAATTTGCAAAGACTGTGGGATTTTTAAAGTTATTTAGATCTTGGGGATGAATAAGAAAGTAAGGGCCGAGGCTTAATGGTGATGTGTTTGTGTGTCAAGTTGACAAGGGGTCAATTGTACTGGCTAGTTTTGAGTGTCAACTTGACACAAGCTGGAGTTATCACAGAGAAAGGAGTTTCAGGTGAGAAAATGCCTCCATGAGATCCAGCTGTAAGGCATTTTCTCAATTAGTGATCAAGGGGGGAGGGCCCCTTGTGGGTGGTACCATCTGTGGGCTGGTAGTCTTGGGTTCTATAAGAAAGCAGGCTGACCAAGCCAGGAGAAGCAAGCCAGTAAGTAACATGACCTCTGTATCAGCTCCTGCTTCCTGACCTGCTTGAGTTCCAGTCCTGACTTCCTTTAGTGATGACCAACAGCATGGATAAACTGAATAAACCCTTCCTCTCCAACTTGCTTCTTGGTCATGATGTTTGTGCAGGAATATAAACCGTTTAAATGTTAGTCTGTGGGCTAGTGAGATGGGCCAGTGAGTAAAGGTTCTTGCTGCTAAGCTTTAAATTCAATCTCTAGGACCCACATGATGGAAGGGGAGAACTGACTCCTATAAGTTTATCTTTTGACCTCTGCCCTCTGCCCTGTTGTGTAGCAATCTTCTAGATAAACCTCCATCATGGAGGAAAGCTGGTTAAGACACAGGCCTCGGGATGTTGTAAAGGGAAGTGAAACAGTCTATCCTGTAGGGAAGCTCTTCAAGTTCAGGAAATAACCAACACAAAGGTATAGTGAAGATTTTGGGTTCTTTACACATACACACACACACACGAGAGAGAGAGAGAGAGAGAGAGAGAGAGAGAGAGAGAGAGAGATTGTAGAAATATAGGAGTATGTTTTTGTTTTAATCCCAGGTGTGGGATATGGAGCTGTTTTAGATTGTCCATAGCAGCTGACTATGATTTGCCTCATGCTCCAGCAAGGGTGTGAGTTTGACAACTGTAGCTAATTTCTGCAAGTGTATGACGTTTGTATTCTGGGGACTCTTGAAAGCTAGAGCCCAGAGAAGGACTGTAGCTGCTGCTACTCTTTCTGCTGATGCTGCTGATTGCTGCTTGATGTTGTTGTAGTTTGTTGCTGTTTGTCAAGTAATCGTGCACAATGAGAAAAGAAGAAAAAAAAGGAAGAGGAGGAAGAGGAGGAGGAAGAGGAGGAGGAGGAGGAGGAGGAGGAGGAGAAAGGAGAAATTGGATATCCTAATGGCAAAGATCAAACTCGCCCCAAGGAACTTGATACACCTATTCAGCAGAAAGTAGTCTGACAATATTGAGCCTCCTTTTCCCCTCTAGCCTTCTCTTACTCCTATCTAGTGTTGGGGGTTTGAAGGGTGGAATAGGGATGGAGAAGGATGATACAGAAAGGAACCAAAAAAGTAGCCAAAGTCCAGTTACACAAAGGCTTCAGGAAGTTCCTGAAGCCAACCAGACTCACTAGGACCCTTATGTAGCAAGTGAATATAAGCAGTGAGGTCTACTGAGACCCACTCTGAGACCAACAAAGCCACCTGAAAGAGACAGAGACCTGCTGAGCTGCCTAGAAGAGACATTCTGCAACCTGTGGATGTGCCCTGCAGGCTTTGCAGTATGCTCTTGGTCTCCAGCTTTCCTGAGTTCACAGCCTATGTTAGGATAGGCTTTTTGCGATATAGCTGTCCTGGAGTCATTTCTATCCTGTAAGGTGGCCATATTTCTCTAAGAAACTCTAAAACAAGTAAAACCCATTGTTCAGCAAGTTGGACTTTGGTGGCCCTTACTTTGGTCTATCATGGGTTCTCTATCTCCCTTGTCATAATGTCACACAACATACCCGAAGCCATGATACCCTGTGGAGAAACCCTGCTAATTAAGGTCACAGTCTGCCATTGTCTGGACAGCTCTGTGGAGCTCAGCACAAAATGGAGGACTCCCTTTATCAGCAGGGCTTCTCCCTCTCTGACCTTGTTGGGGGAGCCTAAAACCCCCCACTTTCCACCTGCAGAATGTCATGTGGCCTTGGTGAGATTTTGGGTTCAGCTTCCTTTCTCCTAAAAAGAACCTGTCCAGCAAGCCCCTGGGATTCCTGGAATGCCTCTCTGTGCAAATGAGGCATTATCCAGTACCCTAAGCTGTAGCCAATGATATGTACCCACCTACCTAGAACTCCACCTGCCTAGAAATACCTATCTCCTTTCCCAAAAACTGTATAACCCTTGATTAACCCCAATTAAAGTTGAGCTGTCTCTCTGAAACTGATCTTGATAGTCATTCTGTCATACTCATAGGCTGTTCAAATCCTGTTCTACTCTGTTCCCTTTGTCTTCGTAGGCTGGTGGCCAGCAGCCCCAGGGAGAAGGAAGGACCACAATACCTCCCTCAAAAATAAATAAATGAAAGAAAGAAAGAAAATATAATGAATGTTAACTTGGCTGAGTCCAGTGTCACTCATCTGGGTTACATAGTGACTTGAAGCTAGCCTGGGCTACACAGACTTGAGACTGTTTTGGACAACATAGTGAGGCCCTAGGAATAAAGGAAAAAATGCTCTTTCATCCTTTTTGCTGGCTAAATGTTAATCTCATCCAAAAACACTCTCACAGACACATCTAGAATAATGTTTGACCTACCATCTGAGTACCATGGGCCAGCCAAATGTCACATAACATTAGTTACACACTCTCCAACAGGGATTTTCTCACAGCTAAGGTGGTACACTACAGTTCTCAAGAGGGTTCTGACAGTTGGTCTGTCCCTATCTCATCTCCCTGTAGATTGATTCCCAGGCTCTCTGTCTGCCCACCCCACCCCACCCCACCCCACCCTGCCTTCCTTCCTGCCCTGAATCCTTGGTGTCTTTCCACTTCTAGTCTTTGTATGTGTTGCCTGCTTCACATGTGGTCTTTTGTTGAGAGCTGCTGGTGGTTGCCCTGGAAACCTTCCCCTGTATCCTGAACATCTAAAGGAGTCTAAAGTTTATTACTCACTTAGCTGCTTCTTACTTAGCAATGCAGGGTCTTGGATCCCCTATCCCAGAGCACCCTCCTGACTGGCACTTGCTCCTGTCCAGGGCTCCAGCTGTCTAGAAGCCACATGGCGATGCCTTTTTTGGCATAGGACAACTTAGATTTTCTTCTTGTCAGCCAGTTCTCTGTTCACTCCTGTATCCAGGCCTCCCTCCATCCTCATCCTCCTCCTTCTTGAAGCATCTTCTTTAAATGTTTATCTAGGGAAGAGTGGATAGTGGTAAAACTCTCTGAATTTTATCTGAAAATATATATTTATTCAAGCTATAAAACAGCATTCCAGTTGTGGTGTGGCCTGCTTGTAATCCTAGCATTTGGAAGGCAGAAGTTGAGAGATCAAAAATGCAAGGTCAGCCTGGGCTATATAGCAAGTTCTAGGCCAGACTGAGTTATATGAGACCCCATCTTTAAAACGACACCCCAAAATCCTCCCAAACAAATATAGAATAGTCAATCAAAAAATTTGAGTCAGTAAACTAGCTTTCGTGTTGCTTTGACATAAAATATCTCCATAAACAGCTTAAAGAAGGGAAGATAGGCTATGGCTCACTATCTCTGAGGTATCTGTCCATATTGCTTGGCATCAGGCTTTGGGAAGAACATCATGGAAGGAGCATTTAGTAGAGGTTGCTCTAACTTCTTGACAGATAGGAAGCACAGGGACAGGAAGGGACAGGAGCAACTCCACAGGATCTGTCACCAGTCTTCTTTTCTCCATCCCCAACTCCTAAAGTTTCCAGGAAGACCCCAAATAGTGCCAACACCTGGCCACTGGCACTTGGGTGGCAACCTTGATAACCAAACATAGCCAGTGTAGTGGTACACACCTGGACTGGAAGCTGAGGCAGAAGGATATTGGGTTAGAGGTCAGTTTGGGCTACCCAGCATGACCCTGTCATAGGAAAACAAAACCCAAAGAAATAGTTCAATTGATTAATTATAGTTGTGTGTGTGTGTGTGTGTGTTTGGGGTACCAGGGAGCCTTTAGATACACAACACATTGTAGAATAATTAAATGAAGCCAATCAGCTTTTCAACCTCTTGGGTTTTCAATGAAGACATTTAAAATACTTTATCTTAGTAATTAAAAAAAAATACATTGTATTAACCACGGCCCTGGGCTGTGTAACAGATCGTAACAACTTACCCTCCTGTCTAAGGGAAATTGTAGCTCTTGGTGCCCAGCTCCTGGGCTTTTTCTTTCTTGAGATTATACACTCATTTGCTTCCTTAGCATCCTAACCAGCACTGTGGAGCTCCATCGTGTTTTTTGGAATCATCATCCTAATTGATGTCACGTTACATTTCATTGTGGTCAGAATTAGCATTTCCTTGGTAACCAGTGATACTTAGTATGCTTCTGCAACCCTGTAACTACCTGTACGCCATTTTTGCAGTATATTTAGTTAGATCCTTTGTTGATTTTGAGTCAGGCTGTTTGTTTTCTTGCTACTAAGTTGTTTTCTAGACTTAAGGTTATCTGAAAATTTGTTTTGCACTTAATTATAGAAAATGGTGCATAAAATTCTGAGTTAGGCATTATTTTTCTGAGCACTGTAAAGATACTATTTCACCCTCTTTGGTTTTAATTGCTCTGCCACCAGATTCTTGAGAACTATTTTCTTCATTTTCTAGGTTTTCCTGCCTTTGGTGGGCTGCAATTTTGCTATGTTGTGCTTAGGTAAATTGTCATTTGTTATTTTACTTATTATAAATCAGAATTTCTACCAACACTTAACCTTTCACTTATTTTAAGTAGAATATCTCTAAACACCATCCTTGTGATTTCAGTTAGACTTTTCTTAAGCTCTCTGCACACAATCTTTTGTAGTCTATATGCTTCTAAAATTCTGGGGTTTGTTTGTTTGTTTTTCGAGACAGGGTTTCTCTGTGTAGCCCTGGCTGTCCTGGAACTCACTCTGTAGACCAGGCTGGCCTTGAACTCAGAAATCCTCCTGTCTCTGCCTCCCAGGTGCTGGGATTAAAGGCGAGCGCCATCACTGCCCGGCTCGCTTCTAAACTTATTGGGTGTTACATCCCTGATCATTTCTGGGCAGGTGTCCTACCACTGAGCTAGATCCTCAGCCTTTCATGATGATTTCTTCAGATTTGTATTTCAGCTCATAAATTCCCTCTTCATCTGTGTCTAATTTGCTAACTCTGACGAGTTGGTTTTGGTTTTTTTTAACCATCAGTTTTATTAAGATACAACACATCACATACCACAAAAAAACACTCTTCATTGACTACATTTCAGTGACCTTTAGTGTATTAATAAAGTTGTATATCCATCACCAGAATCTAATTTTAGGGTATTTCATTATTATAAAATGAAACTTTTAAAAAAAGGTTTATTTATGTATATGAGTACACTGTCACTGTCTTTAGACATACCAGAAGAGGGCATCGGATCCCATTACAGATCATATGGTTGCTAGGAATTGAACTCAGAACCTCTGGAAGATTAGTCAGTGCTCTTAACCGCTGAGCCATCTCTCCAGCCCACAAAATGGAACTTTTATCACTTCCCTTATTAGTTGTGTCCCAAGCCAGTCATTCCTCCCTCCCTCATACTTGGCTAATCTGTCTTTGTTGGATTCTTATTTTGGGCATTTCATATAAATAAAAGGATGTGACATTTAGGGTGTTTGTTGCTCTCCCCCCCACCCCCGATTTCTTTTTCAGTGACTGGCTTCTTTTCCTGGGAATTCTTTTAAGGCCCCCATTGATCTTTTTTCGTATAAGTGAAGTTTCTTCCAGGTAATCTTGCGGTTCAGCTTGGGGCTATGTGTTCCTTCTTCTATCATGTCTTAATAAGCACATCAACTTTGTATTCTAGGATTTAAGTTTGTTGTTGGTGCTTATCTCTGTGTGACTCTTTGGTTTGTTAGTGGTGAGGTAAATCTAGGCAGGCCACCAGCTTTTTCAAGCTGCGGTCATGATGAACATAGACCGTTCACTCCATTATGTTTCCCCAGAAAACACTTACCTAGAAGCCTCACCAGGCCTCTGCTGGGCAAGAATCCATACTATGGCTCAGTCTGCAAGCTGGGAGTGTAGGCTCAGAGGATGCTGCTCTCACCCCGGTCTGTTGGCAGGCTGGCTCTGGGCTCCACCACGGTATTGACTTATTTTGCAGAGAACTGTGTATGAGCTAATTCTTACCCTCTGCACTCTCTTCATCAAGATCCCTTCTTCAAAGTGTCTAGTCCCTCTCTTCCTCGGCATTTGTGAACTACTCAAGTGCTCACTCTGTTTGATCACCTAGTGACTGGTATGGCACTGGGCAGGAGGCTTTATAGCTGTGTGTTCTCCTCACCTGTAACTCAACACTGAGATACCAAGGCGATGTGCAGCTATAATGTGCTGTTTAGATCAAGGAGAACAGACTATGAGCTCAGATTGACAAGCCAATGTTGTCACACCTAGCAAGGACTTGGTATTAGTGGCAGTCATTTGTCTGGTGTGAGGTTCTGAGGTGGGGGTGGGGGTGGGAGGCGGGCAGAATCCAAGGACTGCTCACTGCTTTCCCCAGGGCCTGGGGCTTTGAACACGGAACATCTTTCCTTCTCTGTGAAAAGGGAGCCAAGGGAGCTGTGGCTTACCCAGAGCCCAGGAGAGATGGAAGGGCAGGTGGAAGAGCCCAGGAGAGATGGAAGGGCAGGTGGGAGCGGGAGCGCAAAGGTGTGAACCTGGCCAACCATCCCTAGACCTGGGCCAGGATTGTCATCTCTGTGTGTGGGTGTGGTTGGGATAAGTCCCTAGGTCTGAGTTGCCGGTGGGCATCGTCATGGGCACTATTAGGAGTAGAATTGGCTGGAACTATCTATCGGACACGAGGTGGAGGTTGGGGAGGGAGGAGCCCCAAGGCTGGGCGTCTGAACCCCACAGTCGCTACCCTTCTGCTTCCCTCTTTCGCTGCGTCTTTGTGCATTTTGCTTGCTTTAGCAGCCAAAGCTCTTCCGAGAATCTGCAAGGGGACCTCGGCCAAGTAGAGGGGGAGGATCCTCCCACGCCGGGTAGGGAGGTGGGCAAGGGTGGGGGACTGCTGCGGCGGGAGCGGGAGACCTAGAAGGGGCGTTGCGTGCGGACGAAGGGCGCCGAGGCCGGGTAGGGCGACCTGCTGCGTGGCCTCCAGCACTGGGCGCCCCCCGCCCCGCGCGTCTCCCCGCCGCGCGCGGCCCCCGCCCCGGCTCCGCCCCGCCCCTCGCGCGGGGTCCGCGTCTGCGGCTGCGTTCCCCGAAAGACGAAGCTGCGCCCCGGTTCCGGTCCGCAGGGAGACCGAAGGGCATCGCTCCCCGCGCCGCGCCCGCCGCTGAGCCCGGAGTGCGGACACCCCAGGGATGTGAGTGCGCCCCCCACCCTGAGGCCCGCACTCCACGCCCCGATTCGCGGTGAGCGCCGAGGCGCGCGCGCGGGGACCAGGGGAGGGGACTCGGCGCGGGGTTCCCGGCCCCCCAGCCCAGGGGTGGGGACGAGGACGGGGACGCAGCGCGCACCCCTCCCCCGCCGGCAGGTAAGGTGCGCTCCCTCCTCCCGCTTTTCCTGTCCGGACGCACCTACAGCTCCTTGGGGAGAGAAGACATCCTCCCCACGCAGGTGCAGGGCGAAGGCTGCGGGGACCTCGGGTGGCTACCTCACCGGAGAGGGCAGACCTCTCCTCCCTGGAGGGGAGGCAGAGATGGAGGATGCTGCCGGTGATGGGTTGGGGGTGGGGCATCGCGAGCTACTGGACCTCCCACCCCCGTACACCCCGCGCGCGCTTTTGATTCCTGGGGATGGTTACGTCCTCAGGCCAGAAAAGGGAAGGGTCCTTGGGGTTGGGTCCTCTGACTGAGGCTATTCCCCTCCAGGCCTGCGTCCCAGAGGACCCCCGCCTGTAGCCCCCGCGCCTCTCTCAGGCCCTATCGGAGCATGCTGCCTGCAGCCATGAAGAGCCTCGGCCTGGCACTGCTGGCCTTGCTTCTCTGCCCCTCGCCGGGTGAGTCGGGGGCCCGCGGGGAGGGGTCATGTCGCGGGAGCACCACTCTTATAGCTCAGCTCCAGCCACCGAGGGCTCTCCCAACACCCGAGGGCATCAGCGCCTTTCCACCTCGCTTCTAGTACTGCGCAGATGTCCCTCATTCTCAGAGGTCCACCGAGCTTCCTATTAAGTCGGGTGGACCTTTCCTGTCTTGGAACCTACCTATCTTTGGTGCTGTGTGCAGGAGTAAGAGGATGGGGGAGGCAGGATGCGTAGGTACAGCCACAGGGTCAACCTGAAGGCCCACTCTGGTCTTGTGGGAGTGGAACTCTTCTGTGGCCATGGTTTTGCCATGATAGCTGCAGCAGGTTGGGGAAGAGGGGTTGTAGGGTCTGGCTCTCCAGACCTGGGTTCCCCTGGTCATCCCTCTCTCCATGCCCTGCCTAGCCCATGGCCTGTGGTGCCAGGACTGCACCCTGGCCAATTCCAGCCATTGCGCCCCGAAGCAGTGCCAGCCCACCGATACCGTTTGTGCCAGCGTACGGATCACCGACCCCAGCAGCAGTAAGTCTGGACCTAGTGAGGGGGCGGGGCTACTGAAAGCTAGACCTAGGGAGAGGTCAGAGGTGTCCTCTGAGTTTCTCTTGCCTGGGACAAGATCACGACTTTGAGGCAAGACAACACTGGCTTGTTCCTCTCTGGCTCCACGTCTTAAACTGATCTGGAGGGTCCTGGGTTCTAGGGAAGGGACAGAGCTCAGGTGGAAGTGGACCTTAGCCCCTATGCCTTCCTTCTTTCCCCCAGGCAGGAAGGATCATTCTGTGAACAAGATGTGTGCTTCCTCCTGCGACTTCGTTAAGCGGCACTTTTTCTCAGACTATCTGATGGGGTTCATTAACTCTGGGATCTTAAAAGTCGACGTGGACTGCTGCGAGAAAGATTTGTGCAACGGGGCATCAGCAGCAGGGCGCAGCCCCTGGGCCCTGGCTGGGGGGCTCCTGCTCAGCCTGGGGCCTGCTCTCCTCTGGGCTGGGCCCTAAGACCCCTCCCTCCCTCCTGCTGGGCTTTGGAGCTTGTCCCCTGAGCCTGTTGCTGCCCCTCCCCAGCCTGGCCTGGCTGGGGCTGGGACAGCAAGGGCTTGGCATCAAGGTCTGAGGCTCTCAACCTCCCTAGGTGTGTGTGAGTGAGCCTTCTCCGTTTCTCCACCAGCTCCATATCCCAAGCAGCTGGATATCTCCAGGAGTCCAGACATCCTGGCAGGAAGCTGGGGTGGGGGGGGAGGGGGAGGGCAAGGGACTGGGACCCTCCAGGTCCCCAAGGGGAGGGAGGTCAAGCCAGGGACAGCCCAACAGCCTGGCCTGAGGGGCATTAACTACAGAGAAATAAAGTCACTTCTGAGTCTTGTGCCCGGGTCTGAGCCTGGGTGTTGGAGGTGGGGCATGTGGCACATGTGGGACATGGTCTTGGTAGGGAGCAATGGCCAGGCTAGGCATCAAGAGACCTGACAGATAGGGGTATGGTCAGGGGTTCGGGGTGGTGGGTGTGGATGCTTGGGGCTGGGAGCTTGGGAGGGGACAGTTAAGGAAGGTGGGGTGAGAGCTGAGATGAACCAGGTGACAGTGAGGGGCTTCAGGGAGATGTGAGAACTTTTCAAGCTCACCATGGGAGTAAGATGTACCCCTAGATGCATCCCCCAATGCATATGGCCAGCCTGGGTGTATGCCTCCCCACAGAACACAGCCAGTGTCTACTCTGCTCATGTTCACACTCACAGGTGCCTGCACACACAGACACCAAAATATCCTCACCCCACGGGATGTGTCCAGATGCACATTCATACCTTCCTGGGGTGCACATTCGCCCAACTGCAGACACTGCTGGGCCAGTTCAACTCTCTATGGGTGGCTAAAGGCCCTGGGGTTGCTTAAGGTAGAAGTAGAGGTCTCACTTCCTGGACTCTGTCCCTTCCCTGGATATTTGCACCCCCTGTCCCACTATGAGTTGGGGTCCAGCATGGATGGAGTCCTAGGGCCTGAAGACGCTGATTCTCATGCAAGGTGGCAAAGGTGGGAGAGATGGGGAAGACTTGTACAGGGAGATGAGCTGTCTTGGTCTTTCCATCCCAGCTGATGGTCTTCAGTTTCATCCCTGAGTCCACCCTGCTTCCTGCTGCTTGCCAGATGCTCCACAGATGATTCATGTAGCTAGGCTCACCCTGAGATGCTCTGGGAGCACCTCAGGCATTCTCTGGGGCCTGAATTTTAGCCAGTGCTTCCCCCATGCTACCTGCAGCTGACCCAAACCCATGGTCACTGCTAGGTCTTGAACCCCCAGAGAGAAAACTAGTTCCTGTAAGTTCTAGCTTTGACATTGCTCCTGGGAACTGTGCATGGGTGGCCAGAGTAAGGCTCGGGTGGGTGACTGGGAAGGGGGAGTCCTTGTCATCACTAGTTGCTGAAGTCTGCGATCTGTTGTGGACACAGCCAAGGACTTGTCCCTGGAAGCTTGGTTGCTTTTGCATTTGAACTTTGCCTCAATGGACCCTTCTGCTCCTTACCGTCTTCTAAAGTGATCCCCGTGCTTACGCCTGGTGTCTAGGGAGCACAGAGCACAGCTGGTGCATGGGGAAAGATGTATATGGAGGGAACAGGAAAGCTGAGAGTGGTGGATGCCCAGGAGAAGTCCGTGGAGCTTCTGGAAGGCCAAGCTGCAAGCTGGAGATGAACTTGGAGCCCACATTCATTCAGGCAACTCTGCACCGAATGCGTTGTCTTAATGGTCTTTAAAAACAAACAGGAGCAAGATTCTCTAGCCTGACTGAAGAAATACATAAAGTTAGAAGAGGAACTCTCTTAAACCCCTGAGGGGATTCTGAGGGAGGGGTAGCAGGCACCCCCTCAGCAACCTTATTTGAGTCGTCAATGTCTTAATCTCAAGGAGAGGTCCATGGCCAGCTTTGGTGTGGTATTGGGGTACATTTCACATTGGTGACAGGTACAGGTGCTCTGGACAGACAGGGTCGAGTGTGTCCATGTCCCTTGCCTTGCTTTTTTTAAAAATAATTATTATATTTAGTTTTTATTTGTTGTATTGTGAATATGTGCCATGGTGCACACATGAAGGACAGAGGGCATGGTGGAGTTGGTTCTTTCTCTTTCCATCATGTGGGTTCTGAAGATGTAATTCAGCATCAGGCTTGGTTGCCACAGGGCCTTTATGGACTGAACCATTTCATCGCCCCTCCTGGCCCCTTTTTCGAGGAAGCTCCTTAGCAGCCTCCTTCCCGAGAGTCATAGTTGGTGTCCTGTGGGTGTTCAAGTTCCAACTTTTCCTGGGAATGGATGGCTCTGGTTTATTTAGCCAGCCCTCAGTAGGGACTTGGAGTTATTTTCAGATTTCTGTCACTGGCTTTGGAGGGTCTATCCTTGTCCTCCTGGTAGGGTCTGGGGTGATCAGGTATGAAGGGTTAATTTGAGGAAGGGGGAGGCAGGCAGAGAGGAAATTTTAGGAGACTATAGGTCCTCTAAAACGGCGATGGATCTCTCCTGTCTAGCTGTTACATCCTTTGTACTGTGTACAGTCAGGAGTTTCTGTCCATCCAATAGATAAAGGATAGAACCTTGCCAACATTCCGTCTGACAACATGTCAGCAATGGCTGAATGTCCTTGAGGTCCTTAGTCACGGTGTCCCTTGAGGAGCTCCTGGCTCCTTCCTGCTGACCTCCTATGCCAGCATTGGTCTCTCCCTGGCATACATGACTCTATGTAGGTCTGGAAGTTAGGTGGCTACTTCCTTCTGTCTTGCTTTGTGGTACCACGTGTGTGCTCTACTGAGACTGGAAACATTGAGGTCTATCTAATTTGTGTACAGTCTGGGGCCTGCCGCCTCAGAACCTCCTCTGTCTTCTTGTGAATCCGTACTATCTGTTCTTGAATGTTGACAGGCTTGGTAGCTGCACTCAGACATCCATCCAACTAAAGATGTCTAGCAGGAGGGAGGGGATTGTTCCAAGCGGCCACTGTCCTTCAGTGTCACATATGAAACAGCCCAATCTCCACACTGATTTAAAGCATGACCCTTACAGCATGATGCATTCTTACCTAGACAGGATGCTTGAGAGCTGCCACCTCTCTGGTTCTGTCACTGGTCTTGGCTATGCCTTTTCAATTCAGGGAAACATTTTAATGGCTGCCGAGGCAGCTGACCTTCATGATTCTTCTGGAAACATTGCCATGCCTGCCCTTGGTTCATTATTTAGGTGGAGTCTCCTATATCCAGAGTCCCCTGTTAGAATCTGTTTGAGAGTTTTGCTCTGTAGGGTCTGGAACTGGAGTGCAGGTGCAGTCCAGGGCCCCTGGAATGGTATCTCTCTAAAGGACCATGCAAAGCTTTCTTTACATGGGTTGCTTGCCTCCCTAGGCGTGAATGACTGGGCTCGCCATAGCTTCTGTGGTAGTGATAGGCCCTTTCCTTTGAAATCCAGTTCGTCCTATTTGTTCGGGAAGCTGATGATTTTGGCTTCCTGTTTTTTTCCCCCATAAGTGATTCATTTCATATGAGCGAGCAAATGAGAGCTACTGACAGGTCAGTGATGGGCCCCGAGTACCCTAGCCTTTGTGCCTCCAGAAACCCTCCCCTACTTTGCTTCTCTGAGAGAGGAACAGAAAACCCCAAGAGGAGTTGCTCAGACACTTCAAAATAGGGAGCATGTAGTCAAGCGGAGGGGGGACCACTCAGCTTGGACATTCTGTTAATGGGTGCACTTCTAAGGCCCCAGATCTGAGGGTGGTGATGGGGTGATGGTGGGCCCCAGGCAGCCCCAGAAGGCAGATTGGAGGAGTTGACAGATACAACAAGGATGAAGATCCTCTTGGCCAATGACCATTGGGCTGACACAGGTTTCCACAGATACCTGAGTGACAGACATGATGGTCTGCTCTCCCCACCCTCCATTAGCCATCACCCTGGGAGGACAACATGAATGGCTGCTTTGAATAAGACAAGCATAGGCTGCCTTGGTGAATAGCTAGGTCTGGAAGTAAACTAGCAGGAGTACTACCATTATGCTCCTCATCTAGCTGAGTGGTGGTCCCTGCACACACACTGCCCGCTCTAGTACAGACCCCAGTGACTGCCCGATGCAGACTTAGTAGGATGTGGCTGGTGAGTTGAAGGTGGAGTCTAGCAGGGACACGTGCTGCACCAGCTGTGCGGCCCTAACCCTGGGATAACAGATCATCTGAGTCACCTCTCCCAAAGTCAAACCTGCTCACAGCCTCTGAGCTGCCCACAGGACTGAGGGGCTAGGAGATGGAGTTTAAAAACCCTGCAGCAGGAAGGTGGGATCCACAGCATTGAAGCTGACCAGATACACAGAAGAGTTCGCACCACTGAAACATACAGACCACACTACAATTAGCAGGGAAGGAACCCCCCCCTGCTTCTACATTCACTACTGGCCTCCCCAAGGCATAAGACCACGTGGTCTCCAAATGAAGACATCATCCAACCTTGATTACAGTTTTTCCTGGTTTTTTGTTCAGAGAGTCTTTGCAAAGGGTGACTGAGTAGTGACAGCGACCCAGGAGTCTCTTCCCAGAAGGCCTTTTCAACTACCTTAGGAATTACACTCACCTTTGCTCACATTAGACTATTTATTCATATTTCAATTAGATTGTACAAGTCAAGAATGGCTGATGAATTTATAAGAGAAGCTCTCTCCCATCTGTTGACACAACCACGTGTGTCCCCAGCTTAATGAGCAGATAATGCAGTGAGTTACGTTGCCAGGTTTCCTGATGGCAAGCCACCTAGGCCCTGGTGACATATTTTCAAACACTACCACATTTTAAAAGGCAGTGTTTAGTCAGCATGTTTGTGTCACAGATTTGCCCGCAGTGCCCTGACATCTTCATCAGAGGCGAGTTTAGCATGTGGCTGCTGTGCAGGGCCACAAGTGTCCTCTGCCTTCCATGTTCTGCTTGGAAACCAATGGAGTCTTCCAACACCATGGGCAGCTGTCTGTCAGCAGCAGTGGGTACCCTGTTCCCTCCTGCTCTCTTCCTTCCCCATGGGTGCATGGGTGCATGGGTGCATGGGTGCATGGGTGCATGGGTGCATGGGTGCAGGGAGTCCCTTCCATGGTGCTGAGCACACATCCATCTCCTTCTGTACTTGACGTGCCTAGTTCATCTTATTGTTCCCACTTCATACTTGAGAAGTAGATTCGAAAGAGACAGGATATCAAGGATAAGACAGAGATCAATGGTAGAGCCCTTGGGTTCAATACTCCACTTCTCTTCAAAACAGAAGTGTGAGGCTAGACAGATGCTCATCCGTTAAGAACTTCTGTTACAGAGAACCTGAGTTCAGTTCCCAGCACTCACATGGTGGATCAAAACCATCCATACATTCCGTTCCAAGGGATCCAAATTCCTCTTCTGACCTCTGTGGGCACCAGGCACATATGTGATGCACATACATACATGCAAGTAAAATATGAACACACATAAAATAAATCCTAAGAAAACAAAGAGGGGGGGGAGGTGTTGAGATAGAAGTTTTCACTGATTTGCAGGAAATGCCAGACTGCCTCCATTCAGATTTCTCCTCTTACTCCTTGTTATCTGATCCTCTCTGAGAGTTGTACCCTCACAGCCTGCTCCTGAGATGTGAGGTGGAACATCCTGGTTAGGGGCTGTTGAGCATGTGGAATTGGGGCTGGGTCTAGCCTTTGGCTCTGCTCCTTCTGTTTCAGGCTGGCAGAATGCTAGTTCAGGAGCAGGGGCTAGAAAGCAGTAGAAACTATGGTCTGAAGGGAGGTTTTGCCCTTTTCCCACTCAATTCCCTCCAGGACTGTGTAGCATCCATACCCCTAATAAGCAAGGTGGGAACATCTGAAGCGATGGAAAGTGCTGGCCACATGTGCTGTTTATTAACCATTTTATTACTTGTTGGATGCTGAGTGCTAGTCTCTAGGGTCTGGGATGGAGCAGTAGACAAGATAGAAAGGTGGGTAATTCTTGTGTGTGTGAGCATGAGCATTCAGGGTATATGGATAGCTAGTGTATACGGGTATTCATTTTTAGCAGAAGTTCCCAAGTGGGAGGCACACCTATGTTTCAGATTTGACAAGGCTGGCAGACTGAACTTAGTGGTTATGGAGAGTTAAAGTGTTGCAGACCAGAGCCAAATTATCTTGGGCTATTTTTAGTCTCTTTCAAAGTCATTCATTGCTCATTCCTATGTCTAACCAAACAGCTTTGTGACTATACTAAAAAACAAAACCACCAATCTTTAAAATGTATTCTTAGCAAGCTACTAGCTTTGACCAATCTAAAAACTAAACCCGTCACCAGAGAGCATCTGAGACCTCAATAGAGCTACCTCCCTACTTTACTTGGCTACGGTATACATACCCATTGTTTTCAAATGTTAATTTTTCCCTTTTCATATATCTGTAGTGTATATGTGCATGTAAGTATGCTTGCTCACATGCATGTAGGCACATGGGTGTTGGTATGCATGAGCATATGTATGCATGCATGTGGAGGCCCAAGGCTGATGGTCAAAGTATTTTTTTTTTCTTTTTTTTGGTTTTTCAAGACAGGGTTTCTCTGTGTAGCTCTGGCTGTCCTGGAACTCACTCTGTAGACCAGGCTGGCCTCGAACTCAGAAAAAGTATTTCTTGGTTACACCACCACCACCATCTTATTCACTGAGGTAAGGTCTCTTGCTGAGCCCCAAAGCTCATCTATATGGCTAGTCTATCTAGGCAGCTTGCTCTGGGGATCCATCTCTGCATTCACAGCACTGGAATTACAGGAGGGCTGACACGCTCACCAGATGTTTACATGGGTTCTAGTACTTCAAACTACAGTCCTGATGACTCTGGCTTGAGTGACAAGCACTTTAACTATTGACCCCTTGACCAATAGATTTTAAAGTATTTTTGATTTATAGCTTTCTTTGATCTCTTATTGTCTTAGGGTTTCCATTGCTGTGAAGAGACGCCATGACCAAGGCAATTCTTATAAAGGACAGCATTCAATTTGGACTGGCTTACAGTTTCAGAGATTCAGTTCATGACCATCATGGAGGGAAACATGGCAGCATGTAGGCAGACATGGTGCTGGAGCAGGAGCTGAGAGTTCTACATCTTGACCTGAAGGCAGGCAGAAAGAGACTGTCTTCTGCAGGCAGCCAGCAGGAGGCTCTCTCTCCCCAACAGTGACACACTTCCTCCATCAAGACCACACCTCCCATGGGCCACTTCCCATGGGCCAAGCACATTCAAACCCCTACAGTTACTATAAAAACTTCACGAGACTGTTACCACATTGAAACATGAAACATGAAGAAACCTGATTCTGTGTTCCTAAACCATGGACATTTGTGTTCTTGGCTCCAGAATAAACTATCATTAACTCCCTTTAAGACGAGAGCTGTGTTTTTGCATTGGCTGTTACGGTTCTCAAATTTAGGGCCCCAAGCACAACCCGTTTGTCACCTGAATCTGTACCAGGCACCAGGGAGGAGCCTTTGTGTCCACCACCCAGCATGACCTCTTCAGATGGATGCTGGTGAGTTCTTTCTGGGGCTCTCAACTCCCTTGGTTTGGTGGAAGGTCAATGTATTGTTTGTGGAAACAGATTGTTAGGATCCTGTTTATTGGATACTTTTTGGGGTTTGCTTTCGAAGCATTCGTTTTAAGGTGTCCATTTTGTCTGTTTGGTTTAGGGGTGTCTTGGCTCCCCAGGATTTGGTTTGTTGTTGTCAGACCTCCGAAGGCATTTTGGTTTGTTAATTTGTTAGCAGTCAGCCTGGTCTCTGGCTGCTCCTCCAATATCTAATTTAAAGGACAGGGAATCTTTGGACAAGAAAAGCATTATTTGGTATTCCTGCTGGGTGTTATGCTTGATAACTGCTAATTCGAATTGCATGGGTTTCAAAGAAAAAGAAGGGAATCTAACTTAAGATAACTTGACTTTGTGCTTCCCTCTATGGGGAGCATTTAATACCTCTAAATTGTTGTGTGTGTTAAATGAAATGTCCTAGGTAATAGGATTATAGATCATAAACGGGCAGCCTGCTTTAGCTGGATTTTAAACACATCTAAAGAAAAAAAATGAGAAAACTGGTAATGCACAAGTTAATAACAGTAATACTAATAGTTCTATGTTAAAGAGAGAGGTTGTCAGAACTAAAGATAGATTCTGAAAACTCTGATGCAGTCCTGGTACTTACCTGACCTTACCTCTCCTTCATCTCTAAGCAGATTGTTCAGTATCAAAGGAAGTGATGCTTGTGGCTTTTTGGGATACAACCTAGAAGGAAAGGCAAAAAAATTAATGAAAAATTCCATTTGGGAAGGTGACCATCTCTGCTGATTAATTGGTAAACAAAGAAAGATGGCTATTTGATTCTGTGTAACACAGAAATTGACCTTTCCCCCTTGACCTTTGACCTTTCCCTCTTGCTAGGCCCTCCTTACAGTTTAGGAATATGAAGATGGAAGCTTCCTAATATGTCTCACCAGAAGGCACACTATGTGTTGTATGTGTTCATGGCAGCTGTTTCCGTGGGGGGTTTTTTGTTTTTAAAATTGTTCATTAATTAAATTAAATTAATTAATTAAAAAATTAAACAATGATCCACTATATAGCCCTAGCTGTTCTGAAACTTGCTATGTAAACCAGGCTCATCTCAAAATTGTAAAGATCCACCTGCTTCTGTCTCTCTAGTCCTGGATGGGGAAGATGGCATTGGTAGCAATTCAGTCTAGAAGATTAACCAGAAAAGGGATGTGAGACTCCGTTCCAACAATCTGTGAAGCTATCATTTATTTGATACTTAGATGTCCTTTTGAGTGGTTTTATAGAAGAGGCGGAGCAGGTTAGAGTAACAAAGGAGGGAAATTTCCAGGAGACTGTAAAAGAGTAGGGTCAAGCCAGAGGGTGAGCAGGGTTAAAGTTGTCAGAGGAGATAAAACGATTCTACCAGGTGCAGTGGACATCAGTTCTGTGGAGCAGAGCAAGAAAAAGCCCAAACAAAGGATGTTTGAGAATCTTGGAACTCTCCTGCATGAGGCAAGAGTGAGAGCACAGTTGTCGTCATTGTTGTTGTCATTGTTCAGGGTTTCTGTTCTAACGCCCAGGTTTGAGCGCTGTAGAAGGGAGGCAGGAGACTTTGTGGAGGCTTATATTTTACATGTGAAGAATTCTGCAATCTGGTGTGGATTTTCCTTTCATGACTAGCAGGAAGGACAATTCTGCCTGGGTAAGGAAAACCAGGGTCCCTCTCTATCAGCTCCATCTTCTGCTCCATCAAATGAGGCTAGAGAGTAAAGGGGCAGCCTTTCTGATTGTCTCATTGTTTCCCAGTACCCTTTATACTTGGTCTTTTGGTGGCTCTTTCAGTAGATAAATACAATCTGGGTCAGGAGTTTGGCAGTTGTGATTTGAATGTGAAGTGTCCCCCATAGGCCCCTGTATCTGAATACTTGGTGTTCGCTGGTGGCACTGTCTCAGAAGGCTGTGGAACCTTTAAGAGGTGGAATCTTGCTGGAGGAAGTGGGTCACTGGAGGAAGGACTTGAGGGTTTATAGCTTAGCCCCTCTTCCTGTGCGCTCTCTTCTTCTAGACCATTAGCCTCACACTATGGCTGCCACACATTCCCTGCTATGATGGACTGTATCCCTTCAAACTGCAAGCCAAAATGAACACTTGCCTCTAAAGCCAGGTCTTGTTGGGTATTTGGGTAGAAGAAGAGGCATAGATATACAGCAGCTTCTGTCAGCTATAAATGGAGAGAAGTATGTGCTGTGAGTGGGGTGCCAAGAGTCCTCTACTCTTTTAGCTTGCAGCCCATGAGTGCAGGGTGGGCCATGAAGATAACTTCTAGAAGAAAGAGTTTACTTCAGCTTGCAGCTCCACTGGGAGAATTCATAATAGCTGTGAAGGCAGGCCAGCAGGGAGCTAGAGCAGGAAGCCAAGAGACCACATCTTTAGCCACAGACACAGGAGCAGAGAGCGCAAACTGGTAGGGCTATGAACTCTCAAAGCCCGCCCCCAGTGATGTACTTCCTCCAGCAAGACTTCATCACCTTTCCTACCAGCCCTACCAACTGCAGACCACAAGTTAATTCCTGAGCCTATAGAGGGCATTTCTCATTCCCATTACCACAGTGGGAAAGGCATACCTGGAGTCTGTGTAGGTGTTAAGTCTTTCACATCTTCCCAGGATGGGAGAGCTTTGATAAAGCAGTAAGCTCCGCCTTTCATGCAGATGTGTTTGAGGATCAGGGTGAACTCTTTGTACTCTGGGCCACAGTTGTCACCGTTCCAAGTTTGGAAATCTGCAGTCTGTTGAATCTACAAGAACTGCCCAACATGGCACTGATGTGTAATGGGTCCTATTGTAGAGAGGAGGGCTGTGACATCTAGGAGATTGTATTTGAGGCTAGAAATGTTTAGGTTTCCTAATAAGAGCTGGCCCTGGGTAAGGCAAGAGCTGGCAAGGTTCTGATAGGCATCAATTTGAGTGTCTGTCTTTTGTTCTTATGCAAGCTTGTTAGGGTCCCAAGGCACAGAGGCCAGCCTTTAGCAGGTGCTATCAAGTTGTTTAGAAAGGAAAGCCAACACTCTCAAGTGCCACCATGCTTTTACCCCAGGAATCCTAGGGTCATCCCTCCCTTATATGCTATATACAGGGGGAAATTCTTTTGAAGGTTGGGCAGGGCTGTAGCTGGAGCCTGGTGAGGGCCATTTAAGTCTGGAAGGCAGTGACAAAGGAAAGAGCCACTTAGTGGTTTACATCCTGGTCCCATAAGGCCTTAAATAGAGATTTGACAATGGGTCCATGATTAGGTAGTATATAGACCGTAAAGTAGCATGCCAGGCCACGAGAGAAGCAGAGTTCCTACAGCTCTGTGGGGTTATAAGGGCGTGGTGAAGTGTTTTCTCTGGGTTGTAATAACCCTCTGTCCTGAATTTAAGGGAGAGACTCCTTGGGTGGTAACAGATCGACTGAGTTGGGCATTTGCCAGGAACACTCTGTGTCCCTTTTGGTAGGAAATTTAGGAGGGTGACAGTATCTGGAAGGGACATCTGAAGGAAGGACCTCAAAGGTGTAGGTAGACTGCCTCAGAATCCCTGGCGAAGGACTGTCCAAGTGAGCTTTTGGTTAAGACAGAGCTTGGTCTTAACCGGGCTTAACCAGCACCTCGAGGCCTTGGGGAACATTCTGGAGGAAGGGAGCATGGCAGGGAGTGTCTCTGGGTGGAATCTCTGCCATTCCTCTCCTGGGTGAACCTCCTGAATTCCCAGGCTACCATGAAACCACAATCTTCTGCCACCAGTTTTCCACATCCCGCTAACTGCATGTAGCTTCTTCTCTCAGCTCTGCCAGGTGAACACAGATGAAGGCACTGGGTGAACACAGACGAGGGCACTGGGTGAACAACCTTGTGAAGTGTCTGGCACATACTGTAGTTGCAGGGGCAGTTAGAGGCAGCACTAAGGTGTTCGGCAGACCAGGGGCAAGGGCTGGTTCTTGGGCTTTCTTTCCCTACTTTCATTAGTACTGGGAAGCCTGGCTGTGGAGGGCTTGGGCCTACTTTGCCCTTTTCAGGCTACTGAGCTGCTCCCTCCCAACCCACATGGGTGGGTATGGGCAAATGAGCCTGACAAGATGGCCTCTCCAAAGACCATTGGTATTAGAATTTTATTGAATGAATGAGTAAAACGATGAATGAATGAAATAGAAAGGAGTGGAGTGAGGTAACTGCTGGTGAATTAACCATAAGCCAGGAATCAAGTGCCTAGTGACACCCAAGTGACATCAAGTGCTGGGCTCCGAACGGGCATACCATGAGCAGCTATGAAGAGCAGACAGCCTGGAGTAAGGAGCCTTGCTTGTGTAAAAGTCCCAGGGTCAACCCTCTTCTTTTGACCTTGTTCCTAAACACCCACGTCCTATAAACCTTCCACCAGGGGGATGTTGGAAGGTTCTTGTTCAAACCCTCCTCAGACTGGCCCTTTCTAGACTTGCAATGCCCGAACCACATGGGAAGTGCCATACAGCCAGGTAGTGTGAGCTCATGAGCTTGAGGTGGCATTGACTGTGATCCTGATTCAGAGAATCTAGGATACTCAGTCTTTCTGCAGAATATGTCTGAGGCAGGTGTTCCATCCAGTAATCACCATGGTTACCTGTGCCTTTTGTACAGAGGCTTCTTGGGAAGTGACGCAGTTTAAACTTTCCCTTTCTACCCATGTAGGCTACATGTGGCCCCTGCCAGCTCTGCCCATTGCTCCTTGTTGGAGGACAGACAAGGTCTAGTTTTTGAGGCCTCCAGGGAGCCGAGGGCCAAATCTTATTGAATGACTTTCTGAATTTTATTGATTGAACTTAGTATATATCCTAACAGGTCAAAACCCTAGTGTGGGAAGTGCCACTTAAGGGACCAAGAATACTAGCTGCATGTTGGGAGTCATTACTCTCTGTTTTTCATCCCCCAGCTTGGAAGGCCATCACTGTCCTCATTTACAGTAGAAGGAACTGGCAGAGTAAGAAAATGGGGATGGGGCACATGCTATAGGGCATCAAGAATCCTCACAACATCACAGTAGCATGAGAGGAAGACATGGTTGCAGGTGACAAAAACTGTCCTTCGAAACAGGACCAGCCACCCAAAAACAGACCTAGCAGTATGCAGAGCCCACATGTCTTAGTTAGGGTTTTACTGCTGTGAACAGACACCATGACCAAGGCAAGTCTTATAAAGGACAACATTTAATTGGAGCTGGCTTACAGGTTCAGAGGTTCAGTCCATTATCATCAAGGTGCGAGCATTGCAGCATCCAGGCAAGCATGGAGCAGGAGGAGCTGAGAGTTTTACATCTTCATCTGAAGGCTGCTTGTGAAGACTGACTTCCAGGCAGCTAAAATGGAGGTCTTAAATCCATGCCCACAGTGACACACCTACTCCAACAAAAACACATCTCCTAATAGTGACAGTCCCTGGGTCAAGCCATCACACCATGTAATAAGAAGGGAGAAAATGAGAGTCCCTTTGAGACTGAGCTGGAGCAGGGAAGCAGATCCCGTCCTCACACCACAACCAAAATGAACTCCAGGATCAAAGGAGGGAAATATCAAGAGGGAAGCCTGGAGAGGGGCTTTCCTGTGACCTGCGCACAGAGAGAACTTCCAAAATAAGATACAAAAAGAACAAATTAGAACAAAAGGCTAGCTAGTGACAATCACAAGCTAAAAGCTTTCACTTGTCAAAATCTTAAAGAAAGCGGAGGATGATTTACCTTCTGAGAAAAGACACTGGCGACAGAGTAACTGATGGAAGGCAACATTGATAAATAACTTGCAGCCCCTGGAAGGCGAGGACTAGAGATCTGGTGGAAATGGCAGAGGCTTGCAGACACGGGAAAGTCACAGAACAGGTCTCCAGTACGGAGGTCTCCAGTTTCACTAGTTGCCAGGGGAACAACTGCAGACATGAGCTGTTCCTGCTGGATTAACAAACCTGGGAGAGTTGACAATGCCATGTGATGAAGATGTTCTTTGTAGCCCTGCCTGGACTTTTCAGGTCACAGATAAATTATACAGCCACCTGGGGACACACAGTACCTTCTGGAAAAGCTGAGTGATTATGTCCCCCAGGACCAAGCCATCCCTTGCCAGCATATCACCCAATAAAAATGTCCCGAGTGTGTTGTGTACCAGAGACATGTATTTGATGCTTGTAACTTCACTATTCATAAGAGCAAAAAAACCAGAAATGGCCCATTAATAAGAGAAAAGTGTTAATAATAGTGATGTCATCACACAGTGGAATATGACACACCAGGTGCAAAGGACAGTGTGCACAGCACAGACAACTGTCAGCAAAACAAACGTGGACACAAGAATATTCACAAGCCTGCAACTCAGAAGTTACTCCAGGATGCTTTATAGATGCATGCAAGGGAAATAAATCTATGTGGACTCAATAAAACAGAGGTTTGGTTTTGTTTTCTACTCAGTGTTGTTTTTTTTTTTTTTTTTGAGACAATGTATCATGAATCGTAGGCTGAATTGTCCTCTAAGTTGCTATGTAACTGAGGGTTGACTGAACTCCTGATCCTTCTGCTTCATCTCGCAAGTGCTAGGATCACAAGCCTACACCACCACACCCAGTTGTGTGATGCTGCAGCTTAATCCCAGGGTTTTGTGCACGCTAAGCAAGTAATCTAGCAACTGAGTCACACCCCCAGTCTTAATATTATTTTTGAGATGGGATCTTCTTGTTTTGTTGTTCAGCTCCAGTGTAGCTGAGATTAAATGGATTAAATGTTTAGCTTACTGTGCCTGACTAGACCTAATAAAATTTCTTTCTTCCATCTAGCATCTGTTCAGTATCAAATAATTGATATATCCATCTGTCATTTCATCTCTTATCTACCTTTTTGCCAATCATCTATCATTATCTCTGTATATATTATCTATCAACTATCTATTATCTCTCATCTATATACTATCATATCTATTGATCTATCTGTCTATCATGTATCTATCATGTATCTATCTATCATCTATATATCTATTATCTCTCATCTATCTACTATCTATTATATCTGTCTATCTATCTATCATCTACCTAACTACCTACTTTTCTGTCTCTGCATCTATCTATCAATCAATCAATCATCTATCATCTATCTCTATTTATCTGTCGCCTACCTGCCCACCTTCCTACCTCCTGGCCATCTGTCATCTATATATTCACTATCTGTTTGTGGTGGTTTGAATGAGAACTACCCCTCTTGGCCTCAGGTACTGGAACAGTTGAGGTGGTAGTGGGGAGGTGCAGCCTCGCAGGAGGCAGTATGTCACTGGGGATGGTCTTTGAGAGCCTTTAGTCTTGCTTCCCTCCAGTTTGCTCTCTGCTTTCTGCATGTGGCTGGCGATGCGGTGTTTCCTGCTTCAGTCAGAGAGCCTGCCGCTTGCTGCCACGCCTTTTGGGATTCTTCTTCCTCTGGACCCAAAAACCAGAAATAAATTCTTTCCTCCCTAAGTTCCTTTAAACTATGGTGTTTTATCACAGCAACTCTTTCTCCCCTAAGTTGCTCTGTTGGTTTTTGTTTGTTTGTTTCATTTTGTTTTTTATCACAAAAACAGAAACAAAACTAGGTGAGGGACTGGGGCAGTGAGGCCACTTAAAACCCTTGTGCTCAGGGCCACTAAGCCTCTAGATTGGAGAGGGACATGTGAGCAATAGGGGTTCTTGGATGCAGATGCCAGCTTCCTGGGAGGGTGGGCTCTGGGGAAGCTTGGACGGTACCTTGGCTGTGAGCTAGACCTGGGCAAGCCTGGTCAGTATCTTGGCCCAGGGAAACTCAGCCAGCTCTGGCATGGCTGAGTGACAGAGCCAGGGAGTGGTCTGCTGGTTAAAGCCCCCAAATGGTAAGACATTAAGCTCCAGTTTTTCCTGCCCTTTTCTAGACATTCATTTTTGTTCCACGTGTTTGTTTCAGGTGCTGCTTGGCACCAAGTTCTGCACTGGTTTCCCTGGAGACGCTCACCAAGATGTTGCTGTCTTCTGGCAGGGATGTCTCCCTGGGCTCCCTCTTCCCAGTAACCAGTGTGCTGAGGGGCTTTTGTTCAGTAGCATCTGGGTTGCTTCTTGCTTGTGCAGATGACTTTCAGGTAGCACTGTGTAGACACCTCCCACGTGTCCTTATGCAGCTCTTGACACTCACGCTTACTCTTCCCCTGGGAGAACATGCTCAGCACAGCTGGCTGAGGTGGCAAAGTCAGGTTTCCCTTTTTTGTTTTGAGACTTGCACTACTAGAAACCAGCTAGGGGTCACTTTGACCATTGATACCCTGCTGAAACACACACAGCAAAACACATAATAAATTTCATAATCCCACCCTTACCATTGGCCTTTAAGAAAACCAGAATGTCCAATAACCCTAGGAGAAGGGAGAACAACAACACTCTCCTGGAAGTGTTGAAGGTGACCTATTTCACTGGTGGTAGTGGGTCCCCTAAGCCTGCTGAGCCATCTCCTGGAGGAGCGCACCCTCTGGTGTTGGTATGAGGGATGGCACGTGATCTTCTTTAGGCGCAGCATGGCTGTGAACAGTGTCTGCCCTATTAGGAAACAGACACAACACTACTTCCTGCTCTGCTTCTTGCTCAAGTTCAGCCTTACGGAAAGACAAGACCACTGTCCCAGGAGGTGAAGGGGGAGGCGGAGAGTCAAAGCCCCCAGGTATATCTGAGGGTTGCTGTGAATGTGCTGGGTGTATCCCAGGTGGCTCATCAAGGCCTCCGAGCCACTAAGTTGTGCCCACTTATGTGAGGCTGCTCTAGAGTTCTTTCCATGAGTGTTACCCACATGGCGCTTGGCACGTTTGTTGGCTCACATCTGAGCTGGAGCAGGCTGCAAGTTGTCCATCACATGTGAACATTAGCACAGGCGGATTCTTGAGCTAGAGCTAGACCATGGTACTCCCCTCATGGACTCTTCCGTATTGAACCAGCACTTCTCTTGAGAAACAATGAAGTGATAAAGACAGCATTACAACATCCTCTGAGCAGTGGCTCCAGGCACTCAGGGAAGAGAGTTGCTGGGGTGCCATTCACTTGCATTCTGGAATTATCCAGGTATCCCTCTTGACTGGGAAGACAGGTCTGCGTTTTCTCCACCATTGGTCTCTAGTCAGACTGGGATCATGGAAGGAGGGCTGGGGTGTTAGACTCTGGCCCTGAGGATCTCAGGGCCCTGAAGCATCCCCTCTGTTGGCTCAGTTTCCCTTGAGCCCCCTACTCTTCTATTTTATACCACCTCTGTCACAGGACTCACAGGCAAAGAGACACAAGTGGTCCTACTGTCTGGCAACAGCCACACTTCAACTAGCCTTGCCATAAACACAGAGCCAAGTCTCAGACTAGAACAGTTCTTCAGAAGCCTTCTTTTTTTAAAAAAAAAAAAAATTTACTTATTTTATTTATATGAGTACAGTAGCTGTCTTCAGACACACCAGAAGACGACATTGGATCCCATTACAGATAGTTGTGAGCCACCGTGTTGTTGCTGGGAATTGAACTCAGGACCTCCTGAA
Source organism: Rhynchomys soricoides (assembly GCA_019843965.1). Lineage (NCBI taxonomy): Eukaryota > Metazoa > Chordata > Mammalia > Rodentia > Muridae > Rhynchomys > Rhynchomys soricoides. The sequence goes on along the minus strand of JADRCH010000202.1, from coordinate 29,367 downwards.
GAGCAATCAGTGCTCTTAATCTCTGAACCATCTCCCCAGCTCCACTTTTTAAAAAACCACCTTTAATAATGAGCATGGGTTCCCAGGACCACCACGGCCACATAGGCCGTGTTGGCTGGTGGGACAAGTGTAATTCACAGGTCTCCTCCCCCATGAAGCCCTCCAGCTGAACTTGTCTCTTCCTCTATTATGTCAGGATTTTGTTTAAACAACTTGGTCATCTGTCATGGTGGTGGGCATCTATACTGACTGCACTTGGAAATCAGAAGCAGGAAGATTGGGAGTTTGAGACCAGCTTGGCTACATGGCAAGACCCTGTATCAAAACTGAAACAAAACAAAAACCAAGTAAACAAAAGACCAAGGGCTGGGACTGGAGAGGTAGCTCTGTGATTAAGAGCCCTGGCTGCTCTTCTAGAGGACCTAGGTTCTAGTTCCAGAACCTACACAGCAGCTTACTACCATCCATAATTCCAGTCCTAGGGGATCCAATACCTTCTCCTGACCTCCACAGGGGCTGCACAGACACACATGCAGGCAAAACACCTGTATGTACACGCACACATACACACACCCTTCAGTTAATTTCTTTTACAGGTCCAAGGTCCTTGAAGTGCTAAACTACAATGGTTTGACTGTTTTGGAGATTTTGCAGATTATTTATTATTCTTGTTGCTGTTGCCAATCATGGTGGTGTGTGTCAGCAGGATATGCTGAAGAGGTGTCGCCAGTAGGATCATGAGTTTAAGGCCAGCCTGGATAACACATTGTTTGGGATTGGAGAGATGCCCAGAGGTCAAGATCACTTACTGCTCTTGCAGAGGACCTGAGATCAATTCCCAGCACCCACATCAGGTAGCTTAGAGCCACCTGTAACCCCAAGTTCAGGGACTCTGATGGCCTTTTCTGGTCTCTGAGGGCACCTGCATACACGTGGTGTATATGTAGACAAGCAGGCACACATATACACAGAAATAAAAAGAAATGATTTTTAAAGATTGGATACGCTTTACTGTGTGAATTTGTGTATGTGTGGGGTAGGGGAGGAGCATTCAGATATCAGAAGACAACTCAGGGAGCCAGTTCTCTTCCTTCATCATGTGAGTCCCATGTCTTGCTAGTTTAAGTGGTTAATTTTAATGGTTTCTATCATTGGGAGAAAATGAGCTACCTGTGTAGGTACATAGTAAGCAGAAGTTTATCTCATTGTAAAAGCCACTCTACTTGTTTTACATCATTTGTATGCACATGGTGGTATTAACTCTGAACTAAACTAAAATGTGACTCAGAAGGAAAGTGGTCCTTGGATGGTAATAAAGTAATGGGCCTGTGAGAGGCAGAAACCTGGACCCAGCTCTGCTCAGCCCCAGCCCCTTTCCACGACACACCCTGTCACACAGGGACCATCTTCTCTTTAATTGCCTGTAATTATGTTAGAGCTCCTGACATGATAAGCCGTACCTAATAAAGCCAGCATTGTTTGCCCAGCTGGTCGGGATAAGGACTCTCTGGTCTCTGCCCACCAGTGTGTTCTAGCAGGAGCTGAAGATGGAAGGTTGCCAGGATTTGTCACTCATTTCAAGCCTCTCTTCAAGAGTATCAACAGGAGAGGAAGGAGAGCAGTCAGCTAGTAACCTTTGCCTTTCCTTGTGTGTGTTAGTGTGTTCATGTGCTGGTTGTATATATTCATATACATGTATATGAAGGTGTATAAGAGGGTATGTATACATTCATGCACTGTGTTTCTTGATATGGGATGTGGTCACAATGGTCACTGGCTCAAAGGACTGAGCTTAGTATTGGGGGATGTGACTCAGTGGTGCCACTTAACGTGCATGCATGAGGTCCTAGATCTAATTGCTGTAGTGGGAACAAAAAAGAAGGACTGAGCTTAACCATTTCCCAAGGTTAAGTCTGGCTTTGATGATGTCACCTGTCACACTGAGATGCATGCTGAGATTCATTGTTGCTGACTGTTGGCTGGAAATAGAAATTCAGACACTGAGACCAGTGAGTGATGTCGGGAAATATTTTTTTTCAGGTACAATTATTTGAACCTCTGCATCCCAACACTGTCTCCTCTTTGGAGATCTTGATGCACTCTGGTTCACAGGACTCTGGCCCTGCTCTGGCTCATGGACAGAAGAGGGGCGTCTCTCACACTCTCAAAAATACAAGAACAACTGCAGACATACCAACTTTTAAGATGGTGCCTAAGAAGTAGCAGGTGACCAAGACAGGCCTAATCCAGAAACACAAGAGGAATGTGGATGAAGAAAAGGTAGAGGTGAGTGAGTGACACCCTGGCAATAGATTAGGAGATAAACATCCCTGGAGCCACTTTAGTTGAAAGCACCACTGAAGCTAATACCAAGCTCAGTTTAGTTGCACATACCTGTAACCTTAGCATTTGGTAGACTGAGGCAGGAGGGTCACAATGAGCTTGAGGCCAGCCTAGGCTATATAGAAAATGCCAGGCTAGTCTAGTGAGACCAAAGACTAAACAAGAGAGTTGGTGAGATGGCTCAGCTGCTGCCAAGCTTGATGACATGCATTCAGCCCTTGGATCCACACAATGGAAGGAGAGAACAGACTCCATGAAGTTTTCCTCCGACCTCCCATGTGTGCCACGGTGTGCGTGCACATCCACATGCACGCTCATATACAAAAGAAATAAAAAATAATTTAAACATTAAGAGAAAAAAGCTATCATCCACATTAAAAACAAGCAATTAGGTTAACATTAACTTACATAAAAACTTCTTACAAATGAGAAGTAGTGTAGTAACACTTTCTGGTGATCCCAGTGCTTTGGGGAGATAGGTAGGAAGATTGGGGGTTCAAGGCTCAATGTTGGGTGCCAGACTGGATTACATGAACTCCTGTCTCAAAACACAAGCAAGCAAGTAAACAAATGATAGCAAGACCTTCCCTTAAGTTGGCCCAGACATCTGAAAAATCCATAGAAGGACCTCCATTGACACCTGGAGCCTTGTAAACAAACTGATGCCATTTCATTCAGCAATAAAGTAAGATGGTATTACAAAATAAGAACACAAAAACAGGCTGGCAAGATGGCTCAACAGGCCAAAGACACATGTCACCAAGCTTGATGACCTGAGTTTGATCCCTGAGACCCACATGGTGGAAGGAGAGACCTGACTCCCACAAGTCGTCCCTGACCTCCAGACACATGCTATGACATGTATACACACACATAAATGTATATTTAAATTTTTAAAGAGACTATAAAAGCAAAGACATAGAAGCTGGAAAGGGAGAAATCAAAATGCCACCACCATTGTGGGGTGCAGAAAGGATCAGTAAATTGCACCTCTGGCAACATCTGGCCACCTCCTGCTTCCAGTGAAGGGCAGAATGCTCAGGCCTCTCCAAATTTGCTAACTGCCGAGTTACAGGCTCCACCAAAAAGACAGAAAATAGCAGGAGCTCACTCATCAACAACGGTGCTTTCTGCAACTATGGCTAGGAAACAGCTGTTTGAGATAATTTGGAAAGTTCCAGAAGTGAGTCACTCATATTTCAGAAGTGAGCTGTTTGGAGGAGTGTGATGTTGTCAGTGATATTAGGCTGTGAATGAAGTTCACGTCTAGCTCATGACCTCCATGGTTCTCAGCTTGGCTGCTGCAGGACCACAAAGCCTGGCTTAGCGACCTTGTTCAGTTTATAATGGTCCAAAGCAAGGGAGTGGCAGCACCTGCCATTTGGAACTGATGAAGAAGAGCTGGAAATGCATCTGTCTGTGAAAGAGAGAGGTTCTTCACTTAAAAAGAAAAGACCTTATGTTGACTTTAATAACTCTACTAAACAATACATTAGTTTAGAAGAAGGAAAGAGGCCAGGTTTGGGAGCACATGCCTTTGATCCCAGCACTCAGGAAGCAGAGGCATGTGGATCTGAGTTAGAGGCCAGCCTGGTCTACATATTGAGTGCCAGAGGGTCCAGAGTTACAGAGTTACATTAAGAGATCCTTTAAAGAGAGGGGAGAAGAGAGACAGAGAGACAGAGACAGAGACAGAGAGATACACTATCTACTATCTACCATACTATACCAGGGACTTAAATGCAAAAACTATTAAATAGTATTGGAGCATAAATGGTTATTGTTCTGCTCCAGAGGGAAAGACATTACCTAAAACTTGGAGAGGTTGGGCATATGGATGGCAGGTGGAATGCTCACCTAGCATGTCTAAAGCCTTGGGCAGCATCTCCAGAACCCAAATGTCCATAATCTCAGCAATTGGAAATTGAAGGCTGAAGGATCAGAAATTCAAGGTCATCCTCAATGACATAGTTTGAGGCATCCTGGACAGTAAGAAAACACATGACTCAGTGAACTTATCATAAAAGGTTGATGAAACCTGGTAAACTCATCAATATAAAAATGAACATAGCAGGGGGCTGGAGAGATGGCTTAGTGGTTAAGAGCACTGTCTGCTCTTCCAGAGACAATCCCAGCAACCACACAGTGGCTCATAACCATTTATAGTGTGATCTAATTCCCTCTTCTGGCATGTAGGTGTACATGTAGATGGGAAATATATAATATATATAATAAACCTAACTAACTGACAGACTTCTTAAAGAGATTCCCTGCTGGCTCCACAATTTTTGCCCTGGGGGCAGGAAGAGTTTGGAAATATCTACCACCCACCTTCTTTACAAACCAAAGTTTGAGTCCATCAAAGTTCCCCTGAAGAGCCAATGAATTTGTTGGGCTTAGTTAGAGAGTGTAAGTAAAGATTGTAAAGGCAGTGGAGAGTCTGTACCCACCATGGATAATGGCTTTTCTTCTCCTTCCATGAGGGAAGGAACATCAACAGTCAACAACAGCCTAGTCAGATGGTGTTCTGCAAGAAGGCACAGATGAATGCCTGAAGATTGTGGTCACTTGGCTCAGCAGCTAGCCCTGTACAACATCAGTATCCTTTTTCTGCTTACTGACCCACCACGAAGGGATGGGAGAGATACTTATAAGCCACTTGTCTGAATAGAGGTTAGTACTGATATTATGTAAAGAGCTGCTGTCACTCAACAGTAAAGAAACAAACAAAAATAAGGGAGGATTCAAATGGACTTTTCTTCAGGGGACATGCAGGAATAGCCAAATAAGCAACAAGAAGACACCTAGCATTGCTTGTAGTTAGCATGATGGTTCATCTCCATTGCCATCTCGGCTGGATCTAGACTCACCTAGAAGGTACATCTCTAGATGCTACTCTTGATGCTGCAAGAGCTACCCTGAATATGGGGGGGGGGTGGCACCATTGAAGTGGAAATTTCTGGTTTCTCTAGAGACTCAGTTGTGTCATTTGATACTTTTCTGGAACCCTTCTTGTGAAAGGATGTTTTGTTGAGGCAGATACATGGGAGGATGTTTTGCTGAGAACAGACACATGGTGTTTTTCTGGAGGCTGCCTGGTAAAGGGCATGAGATGTTTTGCTGGAGCAGACACTTGAGAGAACACTTGATGTTTGGAAAGGGTATAAATATAACCCAACAGAGAGTGGATGACACTGTGGCATTGGTTCACCTTGCTACTCTTTGCTGGTCTTCATTGGGCTTTGCTGATGCTGGTCTTTGCTGACGATGATGTGGCATTAGTTTGCCTTGCTTTCTTCATTGATAATTGTTTGTTGTGACTTAGTAAAGAGAGATGCACCAAAGAACTTCTTGTGATATTCTGGCAGCTTTTTGCTGCTTCTGCAGACTTGGGCCGATTAGCAGACCCTCAAGGTTTCTTCTGTATCTAACTGCTGTTGCTGATTCATGAATGGTGTTTGTGAATGGATTGAGCTACTGTTGCTGATTCGTGTGAACTGCTGATATCCTGACAACGAAGACTGGATTCACCCCAAAGAACTATTTCTAAACAGATCCACATTCTCCTTTGCCCTATTAACTTTTCCTTCCCACTTCCTCTGGTTGGTAGTGGACTAGAAGGGAGATGAAAGCATTTAAGAACCTTTATTAAAGTAGGTTTTGAAAAATCTACACACCATCTCATAAGATAAGGACTCGAATGGAATAAGAGGGGAGGAAGCTAGCAGTGCGTGTTCCCATTTCTTCACTTCTTGACCCATCACAAAGGGAACTATACAACACCCCTTCCCCACCATGGTGGCTGAGCCCCTAAAACTGAATAAAACAGGCCTTTCCTCTCTTCAGCTGCCTGCAATTGGGACTTTTGGCTCCCAGTGATGCAGAAGGTAATATAGTTGGGAAATGTGAATCTCAAATAACACCCGTTAGAATAGCCCCTGTGAAAACTGACAGTATGAGTGAGGAGGTGAAAAAATCAGAAGCTTTGTGCTGTTGGAGAGGAAGGAAAATGGGGCAGCTGCTGTGGGGGGGAAATTAAAAACAGTTGTTATATCATTCAAATCTACTTCTATACCCTGAAAGAATTGAAAGCAGGGTATTGGCTAGACAGTCGCCTGTGTATACAGGCAGTCTGTACCTTTGTATGTAGCAGCCATAACAAAAGGCAGAGGTAAGCCAAATGCCCATCACTGGAAGAATATATATACAGGATGTGTACACATAAGGTACACACTTATGCTGTGGTTGGTGAGGCTTGTCCTTCAAAGGTCTGAATGTTAGAAGCTTGGTTTGTGACACTGGCAGGCAGTGAGACCAGTAAGACATGAGGCCTGGTAGGAAGGCTAAGTCTTTCAGAGGACTGACTCTTGATTACCATTCCTGCATCCTGTCTGCTAATGTCCAGCAGACACAGCCACCTTGCTCCTGAACCTACAGAACTGTAAGCTAAATGGCAAGACAACATGCAATGGGTTACTACCCAGTCATAAGAAGGAAGGAAAATATGACACATGGAACAGAAGGGACCTTGAAGACGTTATGGTGAGTCACAAAAAGACAGGGCTGTGTGATGCCAGCCATAAGAGGGCCTTAAAGGAGTCACATTACTAGAATGTGGTTGCCAAGGGCTGGGAAAGGTTTTCATTTGGAAGAGTGGAAGAGCCCTGGAGGCAGTCAGTAGTAATGTTGGCACAGCAGTGCCAGTGAGTTCATGCCAGTGAACTAGACACTTTAAAATGGCTCTGGGGGAGTGTTTTGATATGTGTGTCTTACTAAAATTAAGAAAAGACACCTCGAGGTACATGGAACAAGTTACAAATGGGAAAGAGGCACGGAGCTGACCAGCATCCTCAAGAGTGGTAGGGTTTCAAGCAAAGACTCATTGTAAAGTCACTTTTTGTCTGCCTGGTCAGAGACCTGGGAAGTGTTGGAGGAATCTAGACCCCAGGCTGACCTTGAAACTGGTGAGGCATTGTTGAAGGGCCTCACAGTACAGTATAAAGGTGGACAGCAGCATGGGGCATGCACACTGCATTGGGGCCCCCAGCTACAAGTGGGGTACATGCATCTCTAGTGCTATAGACACAGCTTAGGCTTCTGGATCTTGGACTGGCTGGGAGGTTGGGGTTCCATAACCCTGTGGTGGACATGAAAGAACTCTGGGCATTCTCAGTAGGACTCCAAGAGGGAACAGCTGACCCCACAGAGAGAAACCTCTCTCCCCTGGGATCCCACACTGCCCCTTCAAGTCACCCTTGCTGCTTCAACCCTGAGGAAATGATTTCCTGTTGGTGCCACCTCCAAAATGTTCTTTGGGTATAGTCTCTTTATTATACAGTCTAGGGATGCTGAGCCATCTACTCACACAGTAAGGAGACAGTAGGATTGACAAGAACCTGCAGGATATGTGAGGGGACATAAGTGTCTCAGGCAGCCCTTCAGGTGGGAGCCACTGTCTTATGGGAAGAAATGTTATCCCTGGCCAGGCCATATAAACTGGCCTATATGAACTTGCTGTGATCTGGACAGGCTGTGAAGAAGCTAAGGCCCAGCCTCCCATCCCCGAATGGCTATTACAAGGAGTTTTTATACTTGTTAGGGGCACAGGTTACATCAGCAAGGTTACAGTTCAGACTTATTGGCTAAGCATATTGACCTTTAAATCTATTGGCTAGCAAGCATGACAGGCATTTGAACTCTACCTGGGACTTTCCAGAGGGTCAGGTGACCATCAGTCAGTACATTCTGAGAATTTTTTACTCAAGAATGTTCCTGTGGGTGGAGAATGGAACTTGACTTAGCCTTAACCCCAGGCAGGAGGGGGAAGCTGTAAGGAGGGTGTGGGACTGGGAAAGCTCTTAGGGTCTCTTAAAGGAGCCCTTCCTCCACAGAATGGCTTTGCCTCACCTTCCAAAGAAACCAACTGTTAGACCCAAGAAACAAACATTTTCATGATTGTCTGATTAAGCAAGCTTTGTTTAGACTGGCCAGACAGCTGCCTTTCCCTAAGTGGAGATTTCAGAGAGTGGTTCCTCACTGGCTTTGAGATCCTTTTTACTGGGGAAGATTAGGGTTGATGGAAAACAGCTGTTAACATCTGGACAGAAGAGAGGGGGACTCGGGGTTCAAGGCTGCCTGTGGGGTAGAGAAGTGCAAAAATACATCATGTGGAAGGGGAGTCACCACAGTGTTCAGGAGATTAACAAGGCAAAGGGGTGGGTATATATCATGGAGTTACTACTTCAGCATTGGTCGAAATACTCTGTTTGCACAATTCATTAGGTTTAGGAAACAGAAACTTAGCTTGTGTCTTAGTCAGGGTTTCTATTCCTGCACAAACATCATGACCAAGAAGCAAGTTGGAGAGGAAAGTGTTTGAGTTTACACACTTGATGCTGCTGTTCATTACGAAAGGAAGTCAGGACTGGAACTCAAGCAGGTCAAGGAGCAGGAGCTGATGCAGAGGCCATACAGGGATGTAACTTGCTGGCTTGCTTCTCCTGGCTTGGTCAGCCTGCTTTCTTATAGAACCCAAGACTACCAGCCCACAGATGGTACCACCCACAAGGGGCCCTCCCCCCTTGATCACTAATTGAGAAAATGCCTTACAGCTGGATCTCATGGAGGCATTTTCTCACCTGAAACTCCTTTCTCTGTGATAACTCCAGCTTGTGTCAAGTTGACACTCAAAACTAGCCAGTACAATTGACCCCTTGTCAACTTGACACACAAACACATCACCATTAAGCCTCGGCCCTTACTTTCTTATTCATCCCCAAGATCTAAATAACTTTAAAAATCCCACAGTCTTTGCAAATTCTTACATATTAACATTTCAGTCCCCTTTAAACATCCAATCTCTTAAAATCAAAGTCTTTTAAAAATTCAAAGTCTCTTAACTGTGGGCTCCACTAAAATACCTTCTTTCTTCAAGAGGGAAAAATATCAGGCCACAGTCACAATCAAAAGCAAAATCAAACTCCAACCGTCCAATGTCTGGGATCCACTCATGATCTTCTGGATTCCCCCAAAGGCTTGAGTCACTTCTCCAGCTCTGCCTTTTGTAGCACACACCTTGTCTTCTAGGTTCCAGATGCCTGTACTCCACTGCTGCTGCTGTTTTTGGTGGTCATCTCATGATACTGGCATCTCCAAAACACTGCTGTCTTCCTCTGCAACTAGGTTTTACCAACAGCCTCTCATAGGCTCTCTTCATGGTGCCAAGCCTCACCTCCTTTGCATGACCCCTTCAGTCCTGGGCTGTCAATTGCAACTGAGGCTGCACCTTCACCAATGGCCTTCCATGCCCTCTCACAGTGCCCAAGCCTCAACTCCTTTGCATGACCCTTTCAGTCCTGGACCATCCATTGCAACTGAGGCTGCACCTTCACCAATGGCCTTTCAGGGTCTCTCACAGTGTCCAGGCCTCAGCTGCTCTTCATGACTCCTTCATGCCTTCAAAACCAGTACCACCTGGGTGACTCTTACACATTACCAAGTCCAGCCACAGCACAAGGTACAACCCTGCCTATCTCTGGAATGCAGCCTCTGTGCTCTCAAAAAACACTTCTCAGAAGATTTCACCCCAATGATGCTTGTCTCTTCTTAATCACCACCAATTTCTTAGCTCCAGCTAACCAGCATCAATAGTCCCAACAATGCTATGGTTTTGCTTTAGTAGTTCTGGTATCTTGTTAATCACAGCTGATTTCTTCAGCCCCAGCTAACCAAAACCACAGAATCTTAAATCAAACTAGCAATGGCCCTCATAAGAGTCTTTAATCTTCCCTCTGTAATTTCACAAGCCAGGCCTCCATCTTGTGCACTGTTCTCAACATTATCTTCCAAGCTCCTACAGAACACCCCACAGAGCTCTTAACATCCCAATGGCTCTTCTAGCTCAAAGTTCCAAAGTCCTTAAACAGTCCTCCCCCAAACACGGTCAGGTTGTCACAGGAATACCCTACTACTCTGGTACCAATTTGTCTTAGTCAGGGTTTCTATTCCTGCACAAACATCATGACCAAGAAGCAAGTTGGGGAGGAAAGGGTTTATCCAGCTTACACTTCCATGCTGCTGTTCATCATGAAAGGAAGTCAGGACTAGAACTCAAGCAGGTCAAGGAGCAGGAGCTAATGCAAAGGCCATGAAGGGATGTTCCTTACTGGCTTGCTTGCTTCTCCTGGCTTGCTCAGCTGGCTTTCTTATAGAACCCAAGACTACCAGCCCACAGATGGTACCACTCACAAGGGGCCCTCCGCCCTTGATCACTAATGGAGAAAATGCCTCACACCTGGATCTCATGCAGGCATTTTCTCAACTGAAGCTCCTTTCTCTGTGATAACTCCAGCTTGTGTCAAGTTGACACACAAAACCAGCCAGTACAGCTTGTAAGGTACAGAGACTTAATAACAATGTATACCAATGTTGTGAGAGACTTAAAAAGACAGCATAACTCACTCTATCTTGATTTTCAGATTCCATTTTGTGCCTGACCTACTCTGAGGGCCTGAGAACCTAAACTCCTAGACTGAAGGTGCAGACTGTTCCAGGAACTAACCACATTTTTGACTAGCCTTGTTCTACAAGTCTTGATGGATTGCAAGCCTTGACACAGTTCCCAAGCCCCAGTTCCCAAGCCCCCACCTGCTTGTGGTTTTTGCCCTTAACTATTCAATCATTTCTGCCCTCAGGATCACCCTTTCATGGTGGTCCAGCTCGAGCTGTCTAATTAAAAATCCTTCTTTGCTAATTACATCGGTGTGGTATCCTATTGGTCTCACGGTCCCGAGTTGGTGGTTCTAAAGTTGCTCCTTTAACACAGTAGCTCCTCTTTTGGTTTCATATAACCCTCCACCACAACAGGCCTTACTTTGATGTGCCCACTAAGGCTGACCTCACAGGCCCTTTTATGAGGTGTGTGGTGAGGCCGTATCTCCAGCCCCCTGCTTCTTGGGTGTTCCATGGGATGTTCCTCCCATGAACATCCACTACCCCAATCCTGGCCTCAGTCCATTTGTATGTGTTCTGTAGGTCCTTGTTCTCTACCTGGGTCAGTGTACCATAAGACAACCAAAACCCCTTTCCCAGCCTAGCTGGGCCCTGGTAGAGGAAAGACAGTACCATGAGGCTTCCTGAGATCTTAAGCTGCATCCCCAGGACCTGGCAGAAGACACAGCTGAGTCACACAGCATCTGGAACCAGCACCAGCCCCCTCCTCCACTCCACATTGGTTCTACCCTGAGTGGGTTTCTAACTCCACCTAAGGATGTGCGTGTATGGAGTCAGTGGTGTTCCCTGCCCAGCCCTAAGTATCGAGGACTCTGAGAGCAATTTGTTTTTTTATCAAATTCCTGTTCAACAGAACAAACTGGTCAGGTGGGCCCCTCAGGCCCTCACTATGCAGGTGACTGAATGCCCCTGGCGCTCAGTCAGGTCTGTGAGGAGGAAACTTGGTGGTGACCTTCCAGTTCACTGCTTCCATTCAAGGTGTCCAGATCGTATCACCTCCGAGCTGTACGTTGGAAATGAATACTGAAGAAGGCAGCTGCAGTTTCTTAGATTCAACACATTTCCATGAGAACTACTACAACGTACTTTCAAACTACTACTGCAAAGTAGTTTGAAAGGGTGAGCAAGAAAATTCTGGCTTCTATCTAGAAGCCTGGGAGCCACACTTATCGGGAAGAATAATAGAATTCAGTTGAGGGGGATTCATTTTTTATTTTGGAATAACCTTAGATTTATTTTTTTTTTAAAAAAAAAGTAAGTTGCAAAAAAGCTGGATGCAGAGTCCCATGCCCATAACCCCAGCATTTGGACAGAGGCAGAGGATTAGAAGTTCAAGACCGGCCTTGGCTATATGAGACCCTGAACTCTTTAAGCTCATTTTTCAAACACTGACGTTTCACATAACTATGGGGCGATTATCAAAATCACAAAATTAAAAATTCAACACAACCCTAGTTCTTGTTTGCAGACCCAGCTCTGCTTCTCCCTGTTCTCCGACACCTGCTCCCCACGCCACCTCTAGGTTTCATCTCACTTGCCCGAGCCTCTTAAATTCAGAGCAGGACCTTGGGACCTCAGACTTGACTTTTTTGATGACCTCCACCCTTTAGGAATGTGAAGTCTCATCTCTGGGTCTGCCCTCTGATTGCCACCCCATACTCTGACCACTGCTCTCACCAGGGCTGACATAGCAGTGACCTTCCCCCACAGCACACCTTCTCTTCACTCCATAAAAACCCATAGCTTGTGATTATGATATGTGGTACATTGTATATATGTTTCTTTAAGGCATGTGGATTTCATCTGTTTAGGGCTCACTGATTCTGGAACACTCAGGCAGGCATTTACTTTATGCCTTTCTCTGAGATGAGAAAAAGTTCCTTCTTTGCTGCCTGTCTTTCTTCCTCAGGTTGGGGATCCTCCTCAGAGTCTCACAGACTGAGTGAGCTACTCCACCACTGAGCTATACCCCACTGCCACCCCAAGTTGTTGATTTTTCAAATGTTTCTTTCTACTACAATGTTACTTCTCCACTGCCTACCGGATACCTGCTACAGACACATCAGGACTTTGGGTGTTACACTACTCATGCCTTCCCTGTTTCTTCTGGGTTCAATCAGGTCAGCTGTCACCTCTGAACTGATATTGGACCCTTTTCCCCTTTACTTTGGCAGTGGTGCCTTTATATGGTTTGCTTACTTCCAGCCATTCTTTGATGTCCTACTACCTTGGTGAGAGTTACATGTTCCCACTCACACCTAAAGTGATTGATATATGTGTGTGTGTACATATGTGTATATATGTGGCATTCATATATTATATGTATATATATATATAAAAGATGCTATGTTGTCTCAGCATTCCATCTTCCATGTCATCTCAGCACTGGCATCTGTTATCAGTTATTTTTTGTTTCTGTGATAAAACATCCTGAGCAAAAGCAACTTACAGAAAAAAGACTTTATGTGGGCTTACAATTCCAGAGGGAGAGTCTGGAATAGCAGTGGAGGCATGGCAGAAGGCAGCTGGAGCCAGAAGCTGAACGGTCACACATTCAACAGCAAACACAACACAGAGAGTGGGGAGGCGGGAAGGGGAGAGGAAGGGGAGTGGAGATTTGGAAGTAGGACTAGACCATGAACTCTGAAAGCCTACCCCCCCAAGTGACGTACTTCCCCCAGCAAGGTTGTACTGCCTAAATGTTCTATCTCAAACACCACTGCCAACCTGGAACCAAGTGCATAATACCTGAGCCTATGGGGGTTGCTTCTCTCTCAAACCAGCCCAGCATCTATTGAGCATCCTTGTCCTTGCTGTTGAGGTTTCTGCTATCTTTAGAATCAGAAGTGATTTTGGTGCTGTGGAGCTGAACCCTCTTTGACTCTGATGGAACAGGCAGACCAGTGCCTTTGCTTCAGCAGCTGCTGGCGTCTATGTTGCAGGACAATGGCACTGAGCAACTCAATTTCCTAAGCCTTGGTAATGTTTGGACCTACTGCTAGCCTGAAGCCTGGTGTTGGGATTGCTTCCCAGAGACCCACCCCTTGACTGCTTCTGGCATTTTGCCGTTACCTCAAATCTCTCCTTTTGACTGGACACCTGGAGCTGTAGATAGCACACAAGGACACTTTCCAGCTATGAAGAAGTCACATCAGGTTCACAGGAAAAATGAAGAGGGAAGGCAGCCCAGAATTGATTGCAGCCTGAGTGGGTGGTCTTCAGCCCATCCACTTGGAGGTGTGAGCTCCTGTCCCTCAGAGCTTAGGCGTTTGCTGCCTGCTCTTCAGGCCTCTGCATGTCCAGAGAGGAGCTACCTGTCTGAATGCCCACATGGTTCTGCCCAGTCATGTTGGATGCTAATAGCCAATCTAGACTGCTACCCCGTGAAAGCCACATGGTATTGGTTCAGGTAATGGGAGAGAATCTAGGGTCTAAGAGAGATTAGGACAGTGGTGAGATTTTTATAGGTCAGAAGCACTAGGGAGAGGCATTGTGGGGGAGACAGTGGCCTCACTACAGGGCAGGCTTAATCCCTTTCATGGGCTTTTGACTGTTCCTTCTGTGTTCTCTTCTGAACAAATGGCTGGCCCAATTCTCAATTAGCAAGTGTTTATCACCAAGACTTCCTGCCTTAATCTCAGGATTATTTCAGTTATCACTCATCTTCCATCTTTCTTCACTAACTTGTGTGTGTGTGTGTGTGTGTGTGTGTGTGTGTGTGTAAGCCAGGATTCCTCAGACGTCATTCTCAGTAACAGCGTCCACTTCCTTTGAGATGGTCTCATCTGCCTGGAGCTCCCTCACTGGGCAAGGCTGGTTGGCCATCGAGCCCCAGGGATGCACCTGTTATACATGCATGGGTGTGGGGATCAGACTTAGGCCCACATGCTTATAGAGCAAGTACTTTATAGGCTGAGCCATCTATCCAGACGCTTCACTAATTTCAATATTCACTCATTCTGCAGTTTCTGATTTCCATCTTAAAGATTACCCCCAAACGACTGAAACCCAGGGTCCTCTGTCCAGAAGAGGAACTTAGGCCCCCAACTCCAAAGGGTGTAGAGTAACTGGTACAGAGGTTGGGTGGATGAGCCCCACTAAGGGCCAACTCACCCAGTGATAGAGCAGTCAGCTGTCTATAGGCGGAAAAGAAGAAAGACCTATGATAAAACTACAATCTGCTCACAAAGACATGGGAACAAAAAGAAAAATTTATTAATGACCAACAAACAAAAGCCAACGTCAGGGACCTGCATCACCTGCAAGTTCTGTGATTGGCAGTGCCTGTCAAGATGGATGTAGCGAGCACATGAGTCAAAGTGAGCAACTGAGGAAGCAAGTCAGAGATGGACAGGAGGGTTTGCCGTGTGATTATTCCCAGTTGGGCAAGTAGAACGTGATTATCTCCTGGTTGGGCTAAGGAGGCATTGGCTTGGCCTATGCTGTGTCTGGAAGATTAATCCATCTCAATAAAATTACCCTAATCTTTGCCTAGTTCTAGCTATAATTCTTATTTTTAAAAAGCCCCCACATTGCTAGGCAGTGGTGGTGCACGCCTTTAATCCCAGCACTTGGGAGGCAGAGGCAGGTGGATTTCTGAGTTCGAGGCCAGCCTGGTCTACAAAGTGAGTTCCAAGACAGCCAGGGCTACACAGAGAAACCCTGTCTCGCACCCCCCTGAAAAAAAGCCCCCCATAAGGCTCCTCACAGTGTCTTCCTTGGCTCCTCTCCATGGTGGGAGACTTACTTGCTTTTTTCTTGGTAAAGTTTGCTTTCTCTCTTCGCCCACTCAGGTGTCCACATCCTTAATTATCATAGATGCGAGACAAAGAACTCCAAAGCATCAGTCTCAGTTTGACTTTTGATGACTGGTGATTGGCTGGCACCTGAGTACCTGGGTCAAGCACATCTGGGCAAAGAAAAGCCTTGTCGATCTCCAGTACCTGCTTCACCCACAAAAGACCAAGGTGGCACTTATATATCATTTTTTCAGAAGAATTTGGCTCCAAGGAGCCACCCAGCCCATGCTGTCATGGCAAGATGGTCCTTGTAGTACCTGCTTCCTTAGCATAGGTCAAGGAGGATATGGCAGGCACAGTACCCAGAGACTCGCAGAGCCCTAACACACCACCACCTTTACCCTGGGTAGGTTATGGCACTACTGTTTGGCCAGTGTGGGGAGTGAGTGGGGCTAAAACTCAGTGGAAAACCCATAACTACACAGAAGGTCTTGCTTTAGTTGGGGACCCTGGGAACAGAGATGCCAGACCACTGAAGGGCTACAGGACATATTAATCACTGATCAGGAAGAAACTACAGGATCCTGGGTGGAGGTTGTAATGGACCCTCCACCCCCAGCCACCTCAGCTGAGAGTGTGATGCAGAAACTTGGAGAGCAGGGTCAGGCAGGCAGGCAGGTATGTGTGGACCACAGTGGGTAGATGCAAGGATCTGGGAATAAGATACCACATCTACCCATAGACTCACTTGTTGTAGGGACTAAATCAGGAATGTCCCCCCTGGGGTCAGGTTTTAAGCCTTATCCACCAGCTGGTGGGAGTATTTTGGGAGGCTGCAGAATATTTAGGAAGTTGGGAGGTGGGGCTTGAAGACTCCACCTGGACCTGGTCCCAACTCCCTTTTAAGCTATCTAGTCTACCTTGATGTCAGCAGCCTCACCATACATTTCCACTGCAGGGAGCTGGGTTCCACCGTGCCTTCACCACTATGACAGGCTGAAACCATGAGCCAAATACATCTTCCATAAGTTGTTGCTGTCCAGGCATGTCCTCACAGCAAGGCTACAGTAATACATCTGTCCCATACCAAGGGCTGCCCAGCAACCTCCTTGTTTACTTGGACAGCCAGGGCCCACTCAGCATGGCTAGCCATAAGCTGCCAATCAGTCTCCTAGTCCTTCTTTGTGCTCCTTACCTTTGCCCTTACCCAGGGACCCTTCCAAGGCGAGGTAACCAGTGATGTCCACCAGGCGTCACTTCCTGCAGTAAAGCTTCAACCAAATGTGTTTTTACACCACCTTGGCATTCTCTCCTGTGCTTGTGGCACTCCAGACTCTGTCCCCACCCCTTCCTCATACAGTGGTCAGTGAGCCCTCCTAGAACTCCAAATCTGAGTTCGGATTGCATGCTCTTCCTATGCTGGGCCTCAGGTTTCAAGGACAGCTCTATGTTGAGTGTAAGTGTCTGTGACCTGACTGCATGGTTCCATGCAGATCTTGGCTGCTCTAGCCATAGAAGGCTGTACTGAAAACTGGAAGAGGATGGATCCCTAAGGCAGTGGGGCAGCAAAGGAGCAGGAGCCAGGCTGTGGGGAAGCAAGAGTTTATTATCTCTGAGGAGTGAAATGCCACAGTCCCAGTGCATGAACAGGGGACCTAGGTAGAACAGTGTCCAGTGTAGCTGCACCTCTGGCTTTATCAGGTCCATCTGCCACTGGAAGCACTTGACAGTGTGCCAAGGGTTAGGAGCTTTCTTGAAGAAGCTGTGGCCTGGGTTGGTAATACTCCTTGTCTGTCTCCATGAGGAGCAGCAGGCTGCAGAGTCCTAAGCAAACGGTATGAATGGTATCCTCCCTTTTACCTCAGGGCATGAGGTAAATTGCAAATTCTGCAAGGGATGAAAGTAGGATTTGAGGTGGAAGGCAGGAGGTGCTAGAAGGGTGTATGTCAGGGGAGGGTGTCACAGGACAATGGTCCTCACCACAGGGTGCAGAAGAGGCCCAGACCCATTGGCAACAGGAGCTTCCCTGGTAAGGCCCAGAACCCCTCCCAACTCTCAGGTGCTCTGTTGCAGCGATACCCTGAACAGCATCGTCTGGTGATCCTGGCCTGAACATGGCTCACTGTCCACTCAAGGAAACTGTTGGAGTTGGGACAAGTGACAGCACAGTGCTTGCTGATCTGAGCTCTGCTCTTTGTACCTGCAGAAGAAAAGAGACAGCATGTGATCCTAGAACCTTTTGGCTAGAAGAGCGATGTGGGGGAGGCATCCAGTGTTGATGGCTGGATCTGGACCTGCTGGGCCTCCTCCTGCTCTCCTTTCACATCAAGACCCACAGAGTGTCCTAAGCTTTGCTACTCAGAGTCACCACCAAGCTAGGATATGGCAAAGAGCTGAGGGTTCTCTGCAGCAGCCCCAGCTGACCCAGGAGGCTCAAGGGCAAAAGTAGAAGAGGCCTGGTTACCAAAAAGTACTTTTCCCGTTAGCACAGAGGTTGGGAGGGCAGAGCCTGTGGCCTCCTTGGAAGCCCAGAACAGTCCTCCCCTGTGAGTGCTTCGGATCCCTCCCAGAACCACTTAGCACCTAAAGGATTCCTGAGAGCCCACTCCCTGCCCAGAGCTACCAGTCGCTTGCTACCTTCCAGCTCAAGATCACCTGAACAAAAAGCTGGGGGTGGGGGTGGGGCACAAAGGTGAAAGGCTAAAAGAAAACGTAGAGAAAGTCACACATAGTCCTCAGCTTCCAAATCCTCCACTACAACAAATCCCTTCACTATGATGAGAAAAAGAGACCCTGGGGGCAGCACTGCCACTGATGAGAACAAGAACCTGGGGAACATGCTGCTCTTCTCAAGAAAATTCCACTTGGGAAATGGTGGCTTTAACCTGACATAACTATGAAGGAGGAAACTCTTCATCAGTAAGAGGCAGCCAGAGGCAGCACACAGTGCCTGTGGATACTACTGCAAAGGACAGTCTGTCAGACCTCCCTGCCTGAGGCTCAGGCTGTACCAACTCCTTCTGGAGCTTGTCCTAGGCTAGAAGCCATTGTTCTCACGAATAGGCTTGAGGAAACAGGAGATGCCTAAAGTTTAACAAATACTTTGCCACAAGGTTCAGGACCTTTACCTCAGAGAGGAGGTGGCTCTAAGGCATCTGCAGGGTCCCAGGGAACTAGAGCCAGGCCTAAACAACTACTACCACCATGGGTGTGCTCACAAAAGGTCTGGACGGTTCCATATTTTCTCCTTTCTGTGGAGATGGGACAAGGAAAGTGTTGACTTTTGAGTCATTATTCTCAGACTGATCTTACCTAAGGTCTCCCTGCCTCTCCAACACCCCCCCCCAGACGCCCACGTGAGTGGGTGGCCTTGTAAAACCACCCCCTGACTGGCTGGATCATTTGGGAATTCAATGTTACATCAGAACTTTTGTCCTGGGGAGAGTTCTAGAACCAGTGACATGAACAGATATGGCAATTGGGAGAGAAACAGGAGTGGCCACAGTTCAGACCACACCTTCCCGTATTGTCCAGTACCTAGAAGACTTCTTGGACCTGTGGGTGTGGGACGAGAACACAGCCTTGCCAGTGGACCTGGAGATGTCCAGGCTCAAGAAAAGACTCACCCGTGTAAAGGAGAACCTCGTTGCTCACACAGACTTTTTCACTGGGCTTGCACTCTATGGGGTGACACTGGCTGGCCCAATGAACCTTGAAGCACTGGAAGCAACTCAGGTTTCGTGCTATGGACAAGAACACGCGGCAGTGGGTGGGCAGTACAGGCCAGAACTCCAACCCCACTTTGGCCCCATCCTCCTCCACCCTTGTCCAGTCCTTACCTGGTGGCACCATAACCATCACATCTCGGGCGAGCTCCACAGACACCAGAGACCCCCAGAGCACCAGGAGTAGCCAGGTCATGACTCCTCGGAGCCTCAGTCCTGCTTGGATCCCTCCCAGCCAGGTGTCTACCCTGTCACAGCCCAGAGCGCCCAGACTGTGGTGCCTGGGGGAGGAGGTGGAGCACTTGCTGGAATCTGCATTTATGCATTTTCTCCTAAAAGATTTCTGGGGGTGATGGGGGAGATGCACATTTCTCAGGTGGAGGAACAGGGAAGGGTGTGTGTGTGTGTGTGTGTGTGTGTGTGTGTGTGTATGTGTGTGTGTGTGTGAGAGAGAGAGACAGAGACAGAGACAGAGACAGAGAGACAGACACAGACACACAGAGAGGGACAGAGAGAGACAGAGAGAAAAAGACAGAGAGAGTAGGGGGGTGTTAATGTGTTACTTTCTCCTCTGGAGCTATCAGGTCACCTTCTGTATCCTCTACTTGGGACCAGCCACCTTTGCAGTCCTTACAAACCTTACCATTTTACCTCAGGAAATGTTGCCTTAATCTGGAGGTGCAACTCAGTTATATCTATGCCTTTCCAAGGTCTTTCAAGACTGTCCCCTTGAAGACAATCCCACTACTGGGACCAGGGGCCACTTATCTTTCCAAGCCTGTCTGCTCATTCTCAATTTCCTGTCCCTTCCTTCTCTTTACAGTCCCCTCTCTCCTCTCTCCTTACCATTTATCAGATATGATGGTTTGAATGAGACTGGACCCTATAAACTCATAGGTTTGAATTGTGGTCCCCAGTAGGTGGAACTGTTTGGAAGGGATTATGAGGCGTGGCTTTTGGAGGATGCGTGTCACTGTGGGTGGGCTTTGCAGTTTCAAAAATCCACACCATTCCCCATTAGCTTTTTCTGCCTCATGCTCCTGGATCAAATGTAAGCTCCAGCTACGGTTTCAGCTCCACCCTTACCTGCCTGCTACCATGTTATGAGCCATGATGGTCATAGACTCTAACCCTTTCAAACTGTGAGGCTCCAAATAAACTCTTCTGTAAGTTGCCTTGGTCATAGTCTTACCAGAGCAATACAAAAGTAACTAACACAACAAATATTTGTGGGACTGGAGAGATGGCTCAGCAGATCCTTAGAAGTGTTGCAGTAGGTGAATAAACCTACACAAATCGACCCGGTGTTGACTGCAGGAGTTCCTCGCCTCCATGTTCTGGGTTCCCAAATGAAAGGCACACATGCAACCTGATATTTTAATATGCCTTAAACAGCTCAGTGGTTGGGCCACTCCTAAACCTCCATGTGACTAACACCTCTCCTCAGATACTCCTGAGCTATTACTTACTAAAACCTATATTCTATCTTTGCTGCCCTTGAACTGATGGGGAAAGGTGGGCTCGGGCTGCTCTTCTCCGGCTATTCTAGCATTGGCGTGCTCTCTCTTCTGCACCTCCCAGGCCTGGACCTTACTCCTTTCCCAGCATGGTGGTTCTAAATCTTCCTTCCTCTCTCTGCCCCTAGCCTGAGAATCCTAAAGCCCTGCCTCTGACTCTCTGCCCAGCCACTGGCCGCCAGAAACTTTATTTTCCAATTGAAACCAACTTGGGGCAGGGACCCGCAGCATTTCACATGTGGATTCTCATACAATTTTGGGAACTCAATTTACATATTTCAAGCATTAGATGATCAAATACAGAACACATGAGGAACAGACTTTGGATCCCAATGCTTATGTAGTCAGGACATCTCATTGTAAATCCAACTCTGAGGGGTATGACACTCTCCACTGGCTTCTTTATGCAATGATATGCACATCTAGACATACATGCACACACGAGTGCACAAACACACGCACACACACACAGAGAGACACACACCAAATCTTTACAACAGGTTGGAATCCATGTGAGTCCTTAGACTGTGACGAACCCTAATAGCAAGAGAGACTTGGCTCCCCACTTTTCAGGCATGGTGCTGATGGTACCCACTACAACACAATGGATGTGTCCAAGGTTGCACACTAAGAGAGGTACCTGTAAGGAGTGCTGCTATCTCACAAACACACACTCAGGACACTTAGAAAAAGGTACTTAGTTGAGGGTACAACATTCCCACATTCCCTTCTAACACAGCTTGCTGGACGGTACAGGTCAGCTGAGGGTTCCTCTGCATTGGATTCAGGGAGCCAGTGGGTGGCCTTGAGCAGGTACAGGACTTGAGTCTTTCACAGCATTTACTTTTTGACTCAGGATTCCTGATTTAAGAAATTACAAAATCCATCAGCTCTTTCATTTCTTCTCAACTTTTCTGGAAAATTTGAGCTTTCTGGGGACCCAGGAATTCTTGGCTTTGGCTTTGTTTGTTTTTCATTTCTTAAGGCAAAGTTTCTCTTTATAGCTCTGACTGTTCTGGACAAGTGTAGACCAAGCTGGTCTCAAACTCAGAGAGATCTGCCTGCCTCTGCCTCCTGAGTGCTGAGATTAAAGGCCTGTGCTGCCACCAGCCTGTCATCAAGGCATTCTTAATAAGACTCTGAAGGACAAGGTCTCAGGCTGCCCCAGATCCCTACGATGGACGGGGAAGGAAAGGTCACTGCACCTGCTATGTGTGTGCAGGGGTGTGTGTGTGTTGTGTGTGTGTGTGTGTGTGTGTGTGTGTGTGTGTGTGTGTGAGTGCACGCATCACAGGTCAACCTTGAGTCTCATTCCTATGGTGCCTTTACCTTGATTTTTGAGAGGAGATCTTTCATTGGGCCCTGGGACTTGCAGGTTAAGCTTGACTGGCCAGCCAGAAAGCTGCCATATGCATGCTGGAAATTGAACCCCAGTCTTCTGGAAGAACAGCCTCTGCTCTTAACTGCTGAGGCATCTCTCTCGGGCCCCTGGTTCTCATTATTTTTAGGGTCAGCTCTCTGTGCTGTGTAAGCTGTGCTTTTGACAAAGGCAGTATCAGGAATCCAACATCACAGTGTACAGAACTGCTTCATAGCCACCCATTCTCCTGTCCCTTCCATCCTTTCCATCCCCCCAGCTCTGGAACTGCATCCAGGATGACATATGGCTGTGGCTCCCACTGGTGGCCCCAGCTGCAGTGTTCAGCTGGGTCTTTTCACTTAGTCTGCCTGGTACCCATTGTTCACACTTTCCAGCATCCACACTGCCTTACCGTCTATATCACATTCTTTATTCACAGAGAAAACAAGCGGCTTTCCTTTCCCCACCAAAGTGGATCAATACAGGATCCATCTCTAGGTGAAAGGAAACACTGTCAGAATCCAGCCAGCTCTGTTAACTTACCTTGTGAAGCAAAGATCAATATGTTAGTATCCAATGTGAATCCTTCTTAAATGATATAGCTGAATAGGGTGGTACATGCCTGTGATTCCAGCACTCAGGAGCTGAGACAGAAGGATCATAGGTTTAAGGCCATCCTAGGCCACACAGCAAGTTCAAGTCAGCCTGGGTACATTAGCAAATCTTGTCTTGAAAGAAAAAAGTAAAAACAGAAGAACATAACCGCACACAGGGCTGTAGCTGTAGCTTCAAGGTAGTATGCACAAGACTTGAGGTTTAATCCCCAGTTCTGCCAGAAAAACAAAAACAAAAACCAAAAACACAAAGCGACAATGTCTTTGGCCTTTACTGGTGTGAAGAAATAACATGAGCAAGATAATTCCTTTAAAGACAACATATAATTGGGGCTGGCTTACAGATTCAGAGGTTCAGTCCCTTATCATCAAGGTGGGAGCATGGCGGCATTCAGGCAGATATGGGGCTAGAGGAGCTTAGAGTTCCACATCTTATTCTGAAGGCAGCTAGGAGAAGATTGACTTCCAGGCAGCAGGGTGAGGGTCTGAAAGACCAAGCCCACAGTGACACACCCACTGCATCAAGGCTACACCTCCTAAAAGTGCCACTCCGTGGGCCAAGCATATACAAACCAGCACAAACAAGAGCATGCAACTGAAGAAAATTCAAAGCAGCTCTTTACCTTCAAAATTTTCAACCTCATGTGCTGAACCCCAGTCCCCAGTGTCCCTAGTGTCTCAGCTGTATTGTGACAGGGCTATTAATGAAGTAAGACTAAGACAAAATGGGGCCATTAGAGCAGAACTTACCCAATTGGAATGATGTCCAATAAGATGAGACCAGGGCATGGAGGTGTGCAGAGATAACCACCTGAAGACTGGGGGAGAAGATGCCACCTGCTGGCCAAGGAGAGGAATTAGCTCTGGCCACAAGGCTCTCAGGTTCTTGCCTCCAACCCTCTGTAAGCCAGTCTGGCCTTGAACTCCTTTGGTGTCCTTTGGTGCTGGGATCACAGATGTGTTCTCCACGCTCTGCTCTCCACACCCTCTATTAAAGGATTTACCTGGAAAAGCAGAATCATCAATAAAGTTCTGTAACAAGTAGGAAGAGCTAAGGGGGAAAATCAGCCAAAATGCAGGATATGAGGTCCACACACAAAGCCAAGGACGTTTTTTATAGACTACCAATGAAGAGCAAGACAAAGTGAAGGGAGCAGTTCTTTTTACAACAACCTAAAGAAGAAGCAGACACCTAGGAATAAGTTTAAACAAAGTGGCACAAGCCTGGGACATTAAAAGGTGTGAAAGGAATGAAGGCAGGCCTAAATAAATGGAGGGGTACTCTAGGCTTAAAAATAGGAAGGGTTTTTAATTAATGAATGATAATTAATTATCATTTATTAATCGTATATGTTTATGTGCACACGTGCATGTGACAGGTGCATGTGTGGAGGTCACAAGGCAGTTACAGGAGTTCTCCTTCTACTGTGTGGATCCCAGGGCTCCAACTCAGATTGTCAGGTGGAAGGTAGAGATGGAGAGACAGGAAGGAAGGAAGACAGGGAGGGAGGGAGGGGACAGAGGGGATGAAAAAGGCAAGGAGTGGCTCCTGCTGAAATTCACATGAAAGTGGAAGTCACAGCATTTGGTGGGGCAAGCCTGTAATCCCAAGACTCTGAAGGCAGGGGCAGGAGGATCAGAAGTTCAAGGGCATCCTCAAAGTCTTAGAAAGTTACTGGTGTACTGTCAGAAGCCGAGGCCTCCACACCGTCCTTGGGAATCTGAGACCTTCTGAGAACCAGCTGTGTTTGTACAAGATAAGCTGGAGATGCCGGAGCCAGGGCCTTCACACCGTCCTTGGGAACCTGGCCCTAATGACCTTCCAAGAACTAGTTATGTTTCTACAAGATAAGCTGTCCTTCACATCTCCGGGAAATAGACCTACCATAAGACAGTTTGACACCAGATGGTTGGGGTTGGTATAATAAAATAATTAAGCCATGACAGCCGGGGGGCCATAAGCCTCCTTTCCCCCTCCCCTCTACATTCATTTTTTCTTTAAAAGCTACATGTGTGTCTGGAATAAAGTGAGACCTTGACGAAACCTTGCTCGGCCTCCCTCCTCTCTCTCGCCCATTTTCTTTTCAGGCTCGGTCCTCCTCGCACCCTACGAATAACGAGGTCCCGCTGGGCGGGGCACATGGCGCCCAACGTGGGGCTCAAGGCATGGACTTTTGCCAGACGGACCCCAGCCCAAAAGAGGCATCACGCCGGCTCCAGGAAGATTGAGGACCCCTCACACAGCTCATGAAGAATTTTCATCCTTGGTAAGTGATTTTCGTCCGTCTCATAAAAATGGGCCAAAAGTTGACTAAAGAAGCAGTCTTCATTAAAGACTTAAAGGGTTCACTCAGAGAGAGAGGAGTTAAAGTTAAAAAGAAAGATTTAACTAAGTTTTTCATTTTTATAGATAAAGCCTGTCCCTGGTTCATAGTAAATGGGCCAGAAATTCACCAGGGAAAATGGCAAAAGGTGGGACGAGATCTTAATGAAAAATTGAGTCGTGAGGGGCCTGATGCTGTCCCTGACACAGTCTTTACATATTGGGGCTTAATCAGAGATATAGTCGAGGCTGTGTCTTCAACAAACAACAATTACTATCAGTTGCGGAGTATTGCCTCCACCCTCTTTCCCGTGCCGGATCAGACAAACAATCTGACACCCGGGTCCCCGCCAAGTCTCCCTCTGTAATTATAGATATGTCCAGGTCCTCAGATTCAGACATCCCTTCCTCGGAGTCCAAGCCTTTGGGGGCAGAGGCACTCCCTCCAAGACCTCTTTATCCACCGCTCCCAAGAAACAACCTCCCTCTGTTCAGCGGACCTTCCCCAAGACTTCCCGATCTAAAAATAGTTCCTCCCTCCCAAAACCAGCTAAGAAATAAAATAAACCACCCCCTTTCCCAGGATCAGTCCCCTCTTTCCTCCCCCGGAGCTGCCTTCACATTCCTGATTGTGGCCCGGAAACTAAACAATGATCCCTTGGGTCCTGCTGGGGCTGTGACTTTAGAAGACGAGGCTGTGAAATATCGTAACCCTGACAGGACACCACGGCCTTCAGCTCCTCCCCGAAGATCTCCTCCCTATGCTTCCCAGCAATTCTGTATGTCTGCATTGTCTGTTCCTAGTTCATCTTTCCTTGAGTCCAAAAAACAACTCTCGGCACAGATAGGTGAACTTAAAGAAGTACTAAAGCTCCAAAAGCAGTTCGCTCAACTTTCCACCGAACTCGCTTCTTTACAGTCTACTCTTCGTGAGACCGTTCTCGCCCAGATTTCTGGATCGGCAAATAAGCCCCTCCCCAGTTCCAAAACCCCTAAAAAACCTCGAGGGTCCCATAGCTTTTCTTTGGCTTTCCCTGTGATAACCCGTTCTTCCGGGGCACCTGAACACCTTTCCCCCACCTCTAACGCCTCTGAGGATGTACTGAGCAACCCCAACGGTGAGGGGGAGGGAGCCGGAGTAAGCGAAAGTGAAAACGAACCACCGGGTGGACACGGGGAGTTCCACGAACCGCCAACACCATCTAGTGGACACGGTGAGTTCCACAAGCTACATTTTAAAAATTTAAAGGAATTAAATGCTGCCGTCAGGACCTACGGACCTAACACCCCCTTTACCCTTTCGGTCCTGGACTCTCTGTCTCAGGGTGGTTATTTGCTCCCAGGAGAATGGATTCACATGGTTCAGACAGTTCTCACCCCCAGCCAATTTCTAACTTGATCGCTGCCAGGCGGCTGCAGCCACAAACTTACAGTCTTCACGATCTCCTTCTGCAACATAGACCCTAGACAAGCTCAGCGGCCAAGGAGCCGCTCCATTTGGTCTCTTGGCTCAGACAGCTAACACAGCTCTCGGTGCCTGGCGGGTCCTTCTGGCCGTGGGCTCAACACTCACTCCTCTAACTAAAATTACTCAGGGGACCCAAGAGGATTACAGTGAATTTTTGAGCCACCTCCTAGAGGCTGCAGAGAGAACCTTGGGCCACGAGGCTTCCAATGATAAGATTATCAGACAGCTGGCTTATGAAAATGCAAACTCAGCCTGCAGGGCTGCTTTACGTGGAAAAACCAGAGACAAGACTCTAGATGAGATGACCCACTTGTGTCGCGATGTAGATTCCTTCTCTTCCAAAATGTCTCAGGCCGTCCACCTTGCAGTGGGCGCTGCGCTTCAGGCTCATAATAATCAAAAGGGTTGCTTTAGGTGCGGCCAGACAAGCCACTTTGCCCGCCAATGCCCCAGTGCTCCAGGGTCAGTGGAGCCTCCCCGGGTGTCCTTGGGCCTTACGGGCAGGTCCTCACAGCCCTCCACCCTCTGCCCGCACTGCTGGTGGGGCAAACACTGGGCCAATACCTGTCGCTCCGCTACTGATATCTCCGGGAGCCCGCTGCCTTCCCTTCAAAAAAACGGGCAGGGGGGCCAGACCAGGCCCCCAGACCCATCTCATTTCTTCCAGCCTTGGGGAACAGCCGGCTAGTAACCCTTCTCTCGCCCTCTACCGAGCCACCCCAGGAAGCGCAGGAGTGGACCTGTGTGCCTCCTCCCACATAATACTAAAACCGGAGGACGGAGTACAAATTCTCCCTACGGGGATTTTTGGGCCGCCCCCTACAAATACTTATTTCCTGATCTCGGGCCGTGCTTCCTCTACTTTAAGCGGCCTCAGCATCCACCCCTCCTTGGTAGACAATGATTATACTGGGGAAATTAAGGTCCTGGCCAGCACCCCTTGGGGTCCAATATCTATCTCCCAGGGCCAACATTTGGCTCAGGCACTACCTTTACCCTTAGGCACCTCCCACCCCTCCCTGGGCGCACAGCGCGGCCAGTCCCAACCAGGCTTCTCGGACCTCTATTGGGTTCAGGCTATCACTAGGGAGCGCCCTACACTGAGCCTTAAAATCCAGGGAATGACCTTTAAAGGAATCCTAGATTCAAGAGCCGATTCCACTGTACTATCACAGGATTCCTGGCCCTGCCATTGGCCCTTACAAGCCTCCATGACCCATCTACAAGGAATTTGACAGTCCAAAAATACCTTACAGAGTTCCCAGATTTTAACGTGGGAGGACAACGAGGGAAATAAGGGCACTGTCCAGCCGTTTGTTGTTCCTGGCCTTCCTGTCAATCTCTGGGGCAGAGATATCCTCTCCCAGATGAAAATCTTTATGTGCAGTCCCAACGAGGTGATTGCCCAACAGATGCTTGCACAGGGTTACCTCCCTGGACAGGGGCTTTGCAAACCAAACCAGGGAAGCCCTACACCCCTGACCATCCCTCACAAAAGAGATCGCACAGGCTTAGGGTTCGATAGCCATTTTTCATGAGGGCCATTGTTCCCCCTGCACACCAGGCAGAT
This sequence comes from Rhynchomys soricoides, assembly GCA_019843965.1. Taxonomy (NCBI): domain Eukaryota; kingdom Metazoa; phylum Chordata; class Mammalia; order Rodentia; family Muridae; genus Rhynchomys; species Rhynchomys soricoides. The sequence goes on along the minus strand of JADRCH010000202.1, from coordinate 1,197 downwards.
AAAATCACCTGGAAAGATGACATTCCTGTCTGGATTGACCAATGGTCCCTCCCCTCCAAAAAATTGTCTGCAGCCATAGCGTTAGTGCAGGAACAGTTGGCTGCTGGACATATTGAACCTTCTACCTCACCATGGAACACACCTATTTTTGTCATCCAAAAACGAAATGGTAAATGGCACCTGCTACAGGACCTCAGAGCAGTCAATAAAACCATGGTCCCTATGGGTGCCCTACAGCCTGGTCTACCCTCCCCATCTGTTCTTGGGGTTCGAACTATTCCCCCATAAGATTCTTTCCCAAAAGATACAACTGAGGCGTGATTCCCTGCTAACACTTAATGATTTTCAGCGGCTACTGGGTGATATTAATTGGCTGCACCCTTATTTAAAGCTAACTACAGGTGAATTAAAACCTTTATTTGACATATTGCAAGGAGATTCTGATCCATCATCCCCGAGATCATTGACCCCAGAGGCCCAAGGAGCATTAGCCATAATAGAACAAAACAAGCCATAGTCAATCAATCCGTTGGCTATTATTCTCCAGAATTGCCCCTTCGCCTCCTCATCTTTCCCACCCCCTTTTCTCCTACTGACCTACTTTGGCAAGTAAAGCCTTTATTTTGGGTTCATCTACCAGCGTCCCCCTCACGTGTGCTGCCCACCTACCCGCTCTTGGACGCCCATCTTCGAAGACTAGGTAGAGAGGCTGCCCTCAAACTTTTTGGGAAGGACCCTGATATCATAATCCTTCCCTATAAGGCCTCCCAAGTCCAGTGGCTCATCCAGACTGATGATGATTGGGCCATTAATTGCACCTCTTTTCAAGGCACCATAGATAATCATTACCCTGCTGATACGCTGGTCCAGTTTTTACAAAAGACACCAATTGTTTTTCCTAAAAGGACAAAAGCCTCCCCCATCGCTGGGGCTACACTGGTCTTTTCTGATGGGTCTTCTACGGGTATGGCAGCTTTTAATATCAATGGGACAGTCTCTCGAGTTATGACAGCCTTCTCCTCAGCACAGCTTGTTGAACTGACAGCCATTATTAGGGTTTTTGAGATGTTACCAGATGTGCCTTTTAATCTTTATACGGATAGTGCCTATGTGGCCTCCTCTGTACCCCTCCTGGAGATTGACCCATATATTTGCCCCTCAACAAATGCCTCTCCCTTATTCTCTGAACTACAAAAA